>JAJPUD010009801.1:21099-70188 GCA_023553655.1 Myrmecobius fasciatus | reverse complement strand
TTTTTTTTAAAGGGGGACCAATCCAGGACAAAAAGAAGGTGAGTTTCTCTATCTGGCTTCTCACCATTGAGATAGAGACTGTCCTTGTCAAGGAAGTATGGGCCCAGCCTGGTGACACCACGGGTCTGGTTGCTCAGCTCCCAGTAAAGTTTCTTTCGGTCAAAGGTAGAGTTGTTGGGATCTTGCCATCGAGCACACACAAAATTCATTCCAGTTGCTGCTCCATCATTCATAGGCCTGGGAAAGGATATGTTGATTTTTAATTCTGAAGATGCCAAGAAGGATGTCGCGAAAGCTCAAATTCACTAATCACTAATCCATTCGAACACTGGGCAGAGCAGCCATAACATTGACTACCACTGGAGAATAGTAACTTCCCATTAAAAATTTCATTTTCTAAATCATAATCTTTGAAACATGAGATTATTGTTCTAAAAAAGTAATGACCGATGCCATCTCTCCTCCTTAGTAAGTCTTAATGGCTCCCTATTTATTGTCTCTAGGGCAAAATACAAATTTCTCTGCCAATGGAACCTCTACACAATATAGCTCCAATTCATCTTTCACATTACACTTAACAAAAAATACTTTCTAGCTAAATTAGCCTGTTTCCCGTATGTGACATCCCATCTCTCATCAACTTGGCTTAAGATATGGAGCGTTCCCCATACCTCAAATGTTCTCCTTTCTCATTCCCACTTCATGGAATCCCTAATTCCCTTCAAAATTCAATGCAAATGTCATTTCCTGAATGAAGATTTTTCCAAGTCATTTGATTTTTACTTTATCTGCTCCCCTTTGAATTTACTTTTTAATTTGGTTCCTTATCTGTATAAATGTTTTTTCCCCTGCCCAGCCCCTGTAGAATGTAAAACTTTTGTTTCATTTTTATCTTTTTAATCTCGAGTGTAGCAGAGTATCTGACAATCAGTAGCCATTTCTTAATTGCTAATTGACTTGAATTGAATTAGGGAGGATAGGTATAAAATTGGGTTCTTGAAAATGAAGGAAATGGCACCAAAAAAAACAAAAGGATGGTGGAGACACCTTTAAGTCTGAGGTGTATCCCTGGGATCCCAAGGCAGAAAACTTCAATGCCCCCCCCCCAACTCACTCCCTTCAGGGAAGTGTCTTACCTCATCATAATCAGGCCGCACCCAGAATAGAATGGCCCAAGGCTGCCATTCGTGAACAAGGAATCAAGCTGGCAAAGGAAGAAGAGTGTGAGCAAGAGTATGGTGGGGGTAAAAACAAGAGAACTAAGAAGTGGTGCAATGGAAAACAACCTCACCAGTTGCTGCAGGACTTTCTCTGTAGCATTAAACTTGCTGGAGCCTGGATATCCCATGTCTGCTGTGTAGAACAGATTGGTAATGGTGAAGTTGAGGGTGAAAGACTCCAGTCTCCTTGCAGTCACTGTAAAATAAAAATTAGCATTCTTTTAATTTTTTTCTTTTATATTTGAACTTTCTCCCATACTTTTTTATTTTGTTTTCAGTTCCAAATCCTCTCTCACTTCATTCTTTCCCCCCATCCATTGAAAAGACAATAAATAAAAAACACACGGTACATATGAAGTCATGCAAAGTACATTTCTACTTACTATGAACTTAATCATCAACAAATATATCCACTCTTCTATCTATACACTCATCAATCTATATATCTAATATCTACCCACTTATCTATCAACCTATATCTATCAATCTATACATCTAATTAGCTATTTATCCATCCATCCATCCACCTATTTATATCTATCAGCTCATATCTATTTACCTTTATCTATCATCCACCTACACATCTATCATCTATCTATCTACCTACCTACCTATCTAGCTGTCATATACACTTATCTACCTACTTATATCCATCAATCTACATCGACTTACCTATATCTACCTATCAACTTATATCTATATCCATCCATCCACCCATTTATCTACTTACTTTTACCTATTTACCTATATCTATCCATCTATCAACATATATGCCTGTAAGTATATATACATATATGTATTTAAACATATATATAATCTATCTTTATTATCTACAAAAAGTGTTGTTATTAGGGAGGACAAAGAACTCATCTTCGGGCCAGGGAGTCACCTAGTAACTAGTATCCTTTTGGCAAGCCTCTTTATTTCTCAAGGCCCTCTAAGACTATAAGCAGAAAAGGTGCTGACGTGTTGGTAGAGGGAGCTTCCTCATTCAGGAGTTCTCAGAGTTGATGAAGTGGCTCCCTATAACCTCCAAGATGTAATTTACAATCTTCTATTTGGTTTATAAAAGTCTCCCCCCTCCCATAGCCTCTTACCCTTCCAGTTTTCTTAAACATTACTCATCTTCAGGTACTCTACAAGGACAATGACTTCCTTACTGCTCCTCTAATAAGAAACTCTTCCACCTCTCAACTCTGTGCATCTTCACTGATTGGCCCCATACCTGGAATTCTCTCTCTCCTTATTTACATTTTGGGGAGATTGACTTTCTTTAAATCCTAGGAAACCCCATCTCCCACAGGAAATTTTTTCCAATCTCCTTTAATTTTAGTGTCTTCCCCTCTATTGATTAATTCTGTGTAAAGCTTATTTATGCCTAGTTGTTAACTTGTTGTCTCTCTTATTAGACTGTGTTTCCCAAGGGCAGGGGCTATTTTCCCTTGTTTTTATATCACTGGTGTTTAGCATTATGTCCGGCACAGACTAGATACTTAATAAATGCTTATTGATAGACTAACCAACACTAACACAAGACATAGAAAATATATAAACTGTACACTCATATATAGATATATGGCATCCCCAAAATTTTAGTACAGTTTTAGAATACTCCCAATCCTCTACCTTCCCCTCTGTCTCTAAATACACACACACACACACACACACACACACACACACACACACAAGTTCCAAAAGTCTTAGTATAATTTACTTTATAAACTAAACTAAGATTTTTAGGGCTAGCAGCCAAAAAAATTCTATTTTTTGTTCCTTTTCACATCTTCTTTGTTTTTAAAATCAATTTGTGACCTTGACTCTCTAGCAAGAAGTGGGAGGTATTTTTCCCAATTAGTCTTTCTTCAATAGTGCATATCCAACTTGTACAGTAAAAAAAGACCTTCAATTGTTCACATTGCAAACTCAATGAGGATGCTTTCTTCTCTGCCAATTTAAAAGGATGTCTTGGGCAAGTAAGTATTTATTTTCTAAGAAGAGCCTAGATTTTGGACTGGGAAGAACCTTAAAAACCATCACTCCAGTGCTCTGACTTGATCTAAGACCAGAGAGAGAAAGGCTCTTGCCCAAAGTCAGAGAGGTAACAGAGCTAGATTTGGACTCAGGTCCCCTGATTCCAATCTACTGCTCTTTCTCTTGTACTATGCTACTCCTTCCAATTCTGACATTGCACACTGCTTTGCAATCAATTTCAGGCCCATCCTTTAGCCAGCAATTTCATCTACATAGAACCTTCTCCTCCCCCCCACCTATCTGATTGAAGGGTGTTCAACATGCCCCCGTAAAAGAATTTTAAACTTAGCAATTCTGATGGACATGGCTCTCTCCATGAGGTAAGAGGTGATTCAAACCAGTTCCTATTGTTTAGCGATGAAGAAAGCCATATATAACCCTGAGAGAGGCCTGTGGGAACTGAGTGTGGACCACAACACAGCATTTTAATGCTTTCTGTGAATGTTTGCTTGCATTTTGTTTTCCTTCTTAGGTTGTTTTTTTTTCTCTTTCTAGATCTGATTTTTCTTGTGCAGCAAGATAACTGTATAGATATGTATACACATATTGGATTTATCATATATTTTAACATATTTGACATGTATTAGATTACTTGCCATCTAGGGGAGGGGGTACGGGGAAGAAGGGAAAAATTTGGAACAGAAAATTTTGCAAGGGTCAATGTAGAAAAATTACTCATATGTTCTGTAAATAAAAAGTTTTAATAAAAGTAAATACTCTCTGTGTAACTTCACATGGGTCTCTTTTAACCATTCAGTGCTGGATAAGTTCTAGATAATTAGCTGGTCTGGGGAGTAAGGGGGTACAGTGGGTAGAATTCTGTGTCTGAATTCAAATCCAACTTCAGATATGCCGGCTGAATGATCTTGGGCAAGTCACTTAATCTCTGTCTGCCTTGATTTTCTTATCTATAAAATTGGGATAATAACAACACCTATCTCTTAGAATTTTGTAAGATTTAAAACAGAGAATAATTGCAAAATGCTTAACAAAGTGCCTTGCACATAATAGGCAATGTATGTGTGTGTTAGCTATTATTGATCTGCCCAGTGGAAATGTAAATGGATTGACATGCCCTCAACCCTATCAAAAAAGTACTTAGAGTTATGTTCATGACTTCCAAATGGATTATTACTCAAACCCCCAAACAATGATTTATCCACCATCTCCCTAAGTGCCATGCTTATTCATCTGACTTTCCTGATTCAAACTCTCTGGATATGTAGAAAGTTACAGGACTAGGATTGGAACCCAGCTCCTCTAAATTCAAATACAATCCTTTTACCACTGCACCACAAATTCTTCATGAGTCATTAGGGATCGGTGAGCAAACTTGGCCTCCTTTCTGGACATGTCACACTTAAGAGGCTACAGCTGTGATGACTGCTTCCTTCCTATAGTCCCCTAGAATACCACCCAAGTTTCCAGAAGGAGATAATGAATTAAAAAACTCTTCTTACCAGTTTCAGGAATTATGGCCATGGTGGTCCAATTTGACATTTCAGGAGTGGTGATGAGAGAGGGAATTGAGCTGGTTGGCAATTCCCTTGTGGACAGAACCACAGTCTCAGTTCCTCTGCTGATGTCCATTGTGGTTGTGGACTCAACCAGGGCAGGCTCTTTCCTTGTAGTCACCAAGGCTATGGTCTCTGAAGCCATTGTGTCCAATGAGGCAGTTGAGCTTGTCTCTTCTCTACTGTGGCCGGAAGGAGTTGTGTCCAAAGAGCTTGTGGACCATGCTGGTGGCATATTGGTCCAGGCAAAAGGCTTGGTTAATGCTGTGGATGAAAGGACAGTTAAAGGGCTCCCTTCTTCTGTCATGGTCCCAGGTGGGGTGGAGGCTTCAGTAATGAGAGTTTCTGATGTATTCATCTCCATTCCAGACCAAGAAGTTGGTGCTCCTATGGTTTCCGGCAAGCCAGAAGAAGCAGGCGGAGTAGTTTTTATCAAGTCAATGCTACCATGGGCAGTGGTTTGGGTCGTTGTTACCAGAACAGAATGTGTTCCTACTGCAGGACTAGAAGTGGTAGCAATCATGGTCCCTGACTGTCCAGCTGTTGTCATTATTTTTCCTTTGCTTTCTTCACTGGACCCTAAACCAGAAGAGTGGATGGTGAAGTTATAGCATAATTTGGATTATGATTCATTTCCCACTAATCTGGAAAAGAAAGACTTTGTCTTTGCCTCTTATATCTAAGGAATTAGGAAGGGATGATTCTCATTTACTGTTAACTGAGATATCCTTCCAAGGATGAAATTTATTTTGCTTGTGACTTCCCCCCCCCAATTATACCCTGCCTTTTATCACTTTTAAATCTATCTGACCTCTTTTTTCTATCTCCACCTGTTTCCCTCCTGAGTCTAATGCTCTTCCACATTTTTACTTTGTCTGTAGGGATACAGGATAGAGAAATGTATATTCAATCCTCCTTTTTTGGTTCAAATAAAAGTGATGTCTGCTTCCCCTTACTCTTCCATATTTATATGCTCTTCTTCTTAAAACACTCCAATTATGAGAACTAATAAGTCCTTTTTATTTCTTCCTTATTTCATTCATTACCAACACATTTCTTTTCCTCTCCCTTTTCTCTTGTAACAAGCAATTGGAAGGGGCTAAACAATTATAAAGTGGTTACATTCTCATGGGACAGAAAAGAACCCTTCAGGACCCTAATTTCCTCATGGTTCAAAGGAGTTAAATACAAATATATGCAAAATAAATACAAGGTAACTGGGTATGGCCTTCAAGGCCTTATCCAATCCAATTCAATTTAACAAGCATTTATTAAGTATCTACTCTATGTGCAAGATATAGTTATAAATGCCAGAAAGCCTCGATCAAACCAGCTTTAATTCATATGACTCACTTTCACATACACTCTGCCATTTGGATTCCCCTTCAATCTTCATGCCTATGCAGAGTTTTCCTGTCTCTGTGCCTTTGTTCATATTATTTTCTCTATATATGGAATGTCTCTTTTCTATCCCCACCGCCACACTCTAATGCAATATGATGAAATCCAACCCATCTTTTAAAAGCTCAGTTTTAATAACACTTCCTCTGGGAAATCATTTCTGATGTTTCTCAACAATTTTCTATTGTCTCTAGGGATAAAATTAGAAGTGATTTCTATCAAACATTCAAAGAATAGTCAATCCCAATATTGCATAAATTATTTTCAAAAATAGGAAAGGAGCCTATTAAAATAATTACTATTATGTAGTCTTTGTGCCAAAACCAGGGAAAGGCAAAGCAGAGAAAGAAGATTATAGACCACTATCCCTAATGAATATTAGTGCGAAGAAATTACAGCAACATATTGAAAAGATTATATAATGTAACTGGCTTGTGTTTATGCCAAGAATAGATGGATGGTTTAATATCAGGAAAATTATAAATATAATGCACCATATTCATTTTTTAAATGAAATCATATGGTTATAATAATATATGCAGAAAACACCTTGACAAATAATAGCACTCATTTCTGTTTTAAAAAAAATTTAAAGCATAAGAATAAATAACCTTTTATCTAATATGGTAAATAGTATCTAGCTAAGATCAAAAGCCAGCATTTATATATTAGAGAAATTCTAAAGTTCTCTTCAATAAAGTCAGGCATAAAATAAAGACATCAATTATCCCCCATTATTTTTATTTATTTATTTATTTTTGCTGAGGCAATTGGGGTTAAGTGACTTGCCCAGGGTCACACAGCTAGGGAATGTTAAGTGTCTGAGACCAGATTTGAACTCAGGTCCTCCTGACTTCAGGACTGGTGCTCTATCCACTGTGCCACCTAGCTGCCTCCATCCCCCATGATTGTTTGATATAATCCTAGAAATGCTATTTATAGCAATAAGAAAAAAGAAATTTAAACAATAAACATAGGCAAAGAGGGAAGAAAATTATTGCTTTTTTCAGGTGATATGATGGCCTACTTAAAAGAACCCTGGAAATTTTGGAAATAGCAGTAGCATTATATGTAATTTATATTATATGTATATATGTATGTCTGTATCAACTGAAACAATTATCTTAGACTAAGTAGCATATAAAACAAACCCACAAAAAATTAACTTCTCTTATATTATCAACAAAAAATAAGCAGGAATGGTTAGAAAAAGAAAATACATTCAAAATAACTATAGAATTATAAAATATTTGGGAATTAATTTATTGTGCATAAGAATTATATAAATTAGGTAGAGCCAAGATAATTGATAACAGGCCGTCAGTAGGCTGAACTCTCCTAATAATCCCTTTCAAACAACTCTAAAATAATACCTCAAATCAAATTTTGGAGTGGCAGAGCTAACAAAAAATCAGAGTGGTATATATTTCTGGTATAAAAAACATAAAAAGTTGACAGAAGTTTATAGCATCAGATAAGAGAGCTATCTAGAACCCCACACACAGCCAGGAGCAGCAGTAGTGGATCACAGCAGCAGCAGCTTAAGATCTCTCAGCCCAGAGGTAGTAAAGGAGTCAGGAAGATAGTATGGGGACCTTTTGCTGGTACTAGGTAGAGCTGGCACTGATTGGTAACTTTATTGCTTATGTGCAGGGTGGAAAGGAGCACTGGCAATCAATCACAAGGGAGCACTGGTCAGAGTTCCAAAGCAAAAAGGAGCATGAGTACTTGAGACTGCAGGAGAACAAAGCATCTTCCAGCATCACACAACCTCGGAAACACCAAAAATGTTGCAAACTGAAAACAGTGACACAAAAAATCCTGAAGCTTGAACAGTACTCTCCCACTCCTAGATAAACAGCACAACTTGAACTTAAAATTCAAAAGTCAAGAAACGAGCTAGAAAACTGAAAAAATATATCAAAAGAATGTGACCATAAAAAACTACTATGGTGGCAGCAAAGACCAAGACATAAATCAAAAGAAAACAATATGAAAACAACTACCCAAAGTCTCAAAGAAAATGCTAATTTGACCCAAACCCAACAAAAATTCCTACGAGAGTTAAAGTGATGAGTGGTAAAGGAAAAATTGGGAAAAGAAATGAGAGTGAAGAAAGAGAACTATGAAAAGAGAATTAACAGTTTGGCAAAAAGAGGTACCAAAATACTGAAGAAAATAATGCTTTAAAAAAACAGAAATGGCCAAATTGCAAAAGAAGCGCAAAAGTCACTGAAGAGAACTCTTTAAAAAACAGAATTGACCAAATGGGAAAACAGCTTCAAAATTTCACTGAAGAAACCAACACCTTACATTAAACAAGTGGAAATTAATGACTCCATAACACATCAAGAAAAAATAAAACAAAAAGTGGAAGAAAATGTGAAATATTTCACCAGAAAAACAATTGGCCTGAAAATAGATGGAGGAGAGAGAATTTAAGAATTCTTGAACTATCTGAAACCCATAATCAAAGAAAGAGTCTAGACATATTTCAAGATATTTTAGACCAACAGTTGATACTAAATACTTTATAGATAAGTTAGCTAAGTAGGTCAGGAGATACCTTTCTATAACTATAGGAGAAATCTTCTTGATCAAGGCATAGGGAGGATCACAGAAGATAAGCTAGACAGTTCTAATTGCATAAAATTGTAAACAGTTTGCACAAACAATAACATAGCTGAAATTATAAGGGAAACAGTTAGCTGGGGAAAATCTTTGAAGCAAGTTTTTCTGATCAAAGTTTTGATGTCTAAGAGATATAAGAAACTGACTGAAATCCATAAGAATGAGAGCCATTTCCCCAATAGCTAAATTATCAGGGAATATGAACACACAGTTCTCAAAAGAAGAAAATCTATCAACGATCATTTGAAACATATTTCAAACCATTGAGAAAAAAGAAAAAGGCAAAACACTAAGAAAAATCTGTGTTTCTATCTCACATTTCTAAAACTATCAAAGATGACCAAAAAGGACAATGACAGTATTGGAGTGGTACAGGAAAAGAAGAAAATTAATGCACTATTTGTAGAATTGCAAAATGGTCTAGTCATTCAGGAAAGTAAATTGGAACAACACTAAAAAATTACTAAACTGTGTATACCTTTTAATCTAGCAATATACCCTCAAAATATAAAAGAGAGTGAAAAACATATCTATATAAAAATATTCATAGAAAAAAAAACTGGCAACTAAAATAGTGCCCAGTAATAAAGGGATGTCTGGACAAATTATTGTATATTAATATAATGCTTAATTAGAAGCTCTTGACAAGCATGTTATAAAGGAGATTTTTTTTTGGTCATTTCACTTGAACTAGATGGCCCCCAAAGTGTTTTGAAACTCTTAAAATTTTTTGATTATGTAATTCTGTGAAAAGAAAAGCTAGTTTGTGTCTAAAGCCCAGAGGATGATTGTTACCCTCTCCCAGGTGGACTCAAGGAGTAGTGGATAGTTATGTGGAAAATGTCCAGAGTAGGTTTGCAGAAAGACCAGTTTCAAGTAAGGGAGAAATTAGCCTTAAAACAGCCTATTGTGTGTATAGCATACTTGAATAAATAATGAAGAGACAGAACAAAACCTTCCAGAGTTAGAGTACTAGAAACAAAGTACAGCTTGTGAGATGTGTGTAAGGTTGAAAAGTATGTCTGGGGTCATTCTGATAAAGAGAGTTTCATGGACTTAACAGAGTTACTTCTTAGAAACACATTCCAATTTCCCCCAACTCACTTTCCTTTCTAACACTATACAGGGTTCACCTATTCCCTGACATGTATTTTCAACAATTAAAGAGCCATGGCATATATTATGTACCCTCCTCCCTCCCCCGATTTTCTGTGGTGTTCATATGATTTATAGACATTTTTCCTGCACCTCTCCCTGAGGATTCATTCTTTTCCAAAGTTCACCTTCTGGGGTCAAGGAGATCATCTGAGCCCCTAGTGGCTTGTGGAGAAGAAATAGGATAAAAGAGTCCAATGTTTAGTTGGTGTTCTTCTGACATCTGAGTGAGGCACACAAAGTAAAATAAGCAAATTACCTGGGGTGGGCTGACTTGGGAGGGGGGATATATCTATCTATCTGGATATCTTAGCCTGGAGAAGAAAAAACAGGATAACTTCGTCTGTCATGTGGGAGAATAATTCGATTTGTCCTGTTCAGTTCCAGAGGATAAAATTGGGAGCAGTTGGTAGAAGCTGAAAAGAGGCCAATTTAAGTTTGATTTGGGGGGAAATGTTCTAATCTGCACTATCCCAGTGTGCAATGGGAAACTTCAGAAAGTGTTCATATAAAAGTTGGTGTCCTTTTTCAGATATCAATTGGTTCAAATTATGTGAATGTAAGATCATAGATTTAAAGTTGAAAGGAAGCTTGGAGGTCATTTATTCCAAACCCTTTAATTTACCAATGAGGAAACTAAGATTCAGCAAGGTCAATTAACTTGTCCAACTGTTTCACAGTTTAGGTAGAGAGTAACAGAAGTGGGACATCTGAACTGGCAGACTCATCTAATATCTAAACCCCCTTTTCCGATTTCTCTTCTTCTCAACCTATAAAGATGAATCCAAGGATAGATGTACATTTCATTCAGGCAAGCAGCCAGACCATAATGCTATCTGTTTTGCTGTTGCCACATTTCTCTTCATTGGACTGGCCATCCAGGAATCATGCCTTTGGTCCCTGAGGCAAATTAATGAACACAACTTTGGTTTTTTTGCTTTGTGGCTAAACTGTCTTGATATGTCAGTGAGTGCAAACTCACCCAAGCCCATTAAATCTAGCTTACTGTATCCCTTCCAGTCATCTGCCTGGGTTTGACATCTGCCTTATCACTATATATAACATAGCCTCTCTCCTTATCTTTTCCACTTTGTGCCCTGGACACGCATAAAAATGTGTATTTTGCCTTGTTTTTTTAAGTGTCAAGATCCCTATGCTACAACCATCTTTTTGCTCCTCTCTTTTTACTCTTAGAAGATATCCTGGATTCCAGAGCTAAGACCCAGCAAGCAAATTGTGTCCTGAGTTTATCATAAAAAATAATCCTTTGTGGCTCATTCTCTGAATGAAATCAGGCACAGAAAAATCCCAGAATTGTTACATACTAGCATCAGTTTCTGAGCTTGGGCAAGCACCTGAAGAATGCCCATGTTCCAGTCATGAAATTCTGCCATGAATGAAACTTGTCTCATTGTTGTTATTACTTCTCCTTATCAGGGCTACAGCTCACTGTGTAGTGCCAGTATAAGTATTGAGATTTGCCCACACTAAAGCAGGCCTCCTACTCGTGGTGGTGGGGAGAGAGGAACAGACATGTATCTAGTTTCCCTCCTCCAAATGAATAAAGAAAGATTGTTGCTTATAAGCATTATAAGCTCTTTGGTTTTATTTTGTTTTGTTTTTAGAATTAACTGCAGCTTTGATAAGCTCTTTGTGGGAGCTCTTTGGTTTGGGTTTTGCCTTTTTTTTGGTTTGATATTTTTGTTTGGTTTTTTTTGGGTCTTTGGTCATTTGATCGGAGTTGACATAAACAAGGCAATTTATTAATGAAGCTGATTTGTATTCAAAATAATTAATCAAATCAATTGCTTTTAGGAAAAAAAAACATGTTCATAAGGCTATCCTATGGAACACTCCTTAAACCAAAAATCTGCTCCTTGGGCTACTCCCTTCTATATGTTGTCTCTATCTATTAGAATGTAAGCTCCTTGAGGCTAATGAATATTTCACTTTTATATTTGTGTTCCCAACATTTAGCAAGGTGTCTGTCATATAATAAGCATTTCAAATACTCATTTTTTTGTTTTTCACTTGTTAATTCATTTATGTGTGCCATAGTCCATAAAAATAACTCTAATTTTTAGCTAACATTTACATAGTACATTAAATGTTTGCAAAGTGCTTTACAAATATTTTCTTATTTGAACTTCACAACAACCACGGGAGGTAGATGCTATTATTACTATTCCGATTTTACAAGTAAGGAAACTGAGGCATTCAGAGACTAAGTGACTTGCTTAGTGTCACACAGCTCAGAAGTATCTGAAGCCATATTTGAACTCAGGTCATCCTTACTTCAGGTCCAAACTCTTTATCTATCACCTTCTGGTCTAGGCTTCTTCTCCATTCTTGAATCATTTCTCCTCATCTTGCCTCTTAGCCATGGCCTTTCTACCCTGCATTTTCTATAAAACAATATTCCTATTTCCTCACTATATATGGAATCTCCTATTTTAGCATAGGATCTTCCTGTTTGAACTGTGATAGAAGGGGTGGGAAACCAAACAGTCTGGGCAGAGCAGGAAGTCTCCTCCAATTCTTGGAAACATCTGAGCTATTTTAAAATTTGAGCAGAATAAGTTACACTGCCTCTAGAGCAGTCTAAAGAATGGCCCAGTAGTCTTAACAAGAGTTTGCAGTAAACAGGGGTCAAACCATGAGAGAATCCTTTCCCAAAATTATGAACATTCATCCATAAACTGTTTTTGCCAGTTCTAGTTGTATCCCTTTCCTTTCCCTCTCCCAAACTATTTCTGGAAGTGTCAACTGAAGCCCAAGGTAAGATGGTCAATATATTCCTCTAGGTTGGCTCCAGTGTGAATGACCAGTGGACCCTTTTATTACCTATCTTTGCCTCCTGCTGCCTTTGCAGTTTCCAATTAAGCCATATGAATTTTCCTTAAATATGCCCAATACATGACCTATTGATTTCAACACTGAATGTTCCCTATCCTTCTTCCTCCTCCAAAATCCTTCAAGTCTTAGCTGTGAATTTCAAAGAGATGGAAACAAGGTCCCAAAAATGATGAACAATAAGCGAAAAGATAAAGAAATTAAGTGTTCTGAATATGGAAATATGTTTAGAAGAATCGCACACATTTAACCTCTATTGGATTGCTTGAGTAGGAGGAGGGGAGAGAAAAAGGGAGAAAAATTTGGAATAAAAGGTTTTGCAAAGATAAATGCAAAGATATTTAGAAAAATAAAATACTATTTTAAAAAAGAAATCAGGCTTCTACTTACCTGGGGAACTAACAGTGGACACAGTGGTCAGGGGTCCACTTATTAGTGTTCCACTGTCTTCTGATGTTCTTTGGTCTGGGAAATGGGAAATAGGAACTACACCATCATTACTACCCGCAGGAAAGAATGGTGGGAGGGCCTAAGGCTCAATCATGCCATAGTCATGGGGCACCCAAAGGATGTTGTCCTTTTATGTCCTTAACTTCAAAATCCAAAATAAGTGTGTATCCTCATGTTGGATCCAGGAAAATCCCCCTCCAAAGGCTTTTCTCACCACTAGATAATATACCATAGAAGTAAAACCCAATAGTAATATGTGAATCATCCCAAAAAGAAGATTGACTGAAGCACAAAGACCACTAGACCTGTAGATGGAAGGAGGCAAAAGCAACTCTATGGGTTTTAAGGATGCTTTCCTGACTTCCAAAAACTAAAGTCTCCTCTGAGAGGATAAGGCCAAGAGAAGGGCACTCTCCTGCTGTTCTGCCCACAGTTCTCACCTCCCTGAGCAGACCCCACCCATATCTTCCAGGGCCACATCAAGGTCACTTACATGGGGAGTGTTACTTAGAAGTCTACTTACTTGTGAACAAGATGGAGCTAGCTGGTGCAGGGGCAGACACAGCCGCTGTCCCTGCCCTGGCACTGCTGCCCTCTGAGGCTGTGGACTCTTGGGTGGGAGATGCTGAAGTCCAGTCTACCTGTGTTCTGGCTGGAGACAAGTTGACATCTAAAGTTGGTGTTTCCATAGAGATCTTCTCAGTTATGGTCTTTAAGCTGGTTGTCCTTGGGACCTCTGAAGGAGTAGTACTGGAGGGGATTGTGCTTTTTCCGGTTGTTGGAATGGTGAAAACAGGAGACAAGTCGGGGCTTTGACTTGGAAACTCAGAGGCTTGACTGTGGGTCCATGTGCTTGTGGATGGAATCAGGGAGGATCCCCCCAAGGTGGTGTCAACCAGACTGGGGGAACTTGTTGCTCCCTGTGCTGAGGGACTGACTGCCCAGGAAACTGACTTTGACACGGTTTCCTTATCTATTTTGGAAGTAGAGATCTTTGAGAATGGAACAATCAAAGTCACAGGAAGACTGGTCCGGGCTACTGGGGCCGTGCTGGTCTCCAGAGTAGATGTACTTAAACTCTCAGAAGACCTTTGGGTGCCTATCTCTGGTGCTGACACAGTGACTTCAGGCAGCTTTGTGGGAACAGAGGCATCTGAGCCGGTACTGACTCCCAGTGATTTCTCAGTTGACAGAGTGGATAGTGCTTCATCACTGCTTGTTGCCCGCTTAGGACTAGTGATATGTGTCCTGGGGCTTTCTGAGGAGGGAGACAAGGGGAGGAAAGTCCTTATGGCTTCTGTACCTAAGGTGGTACCTATGGAAGCCGGGGTGTCCTCTCGCTCCAGGTTCGGAATAGAAGCTGTTATGGTCCCTGTTCCAGAAACCTCATTTACAGTAGGAGACAATGGGGAGCCCGTGTCACTCTCCTGTGGGACTTTGGTGATGATTAATGGACTTTGAGTCTTGGATAGTTCAGCCTTGCTCACAGTAGACAGGCTTGACCCTGATCCAACATCAGGGTGGGTCACTGTGGTCACCAAGGATCCCCTGGAAATTGAGCTGGTCTCTCTGGAACTCAGTGTCTTAGAACTTGCTTGGATTTCTCCTGTGCTGGTACTAGGAGGATGGGCTGAGCTTACTTCAGCTCCCATGCTGAGCTCTGGGTGAGTCATAGGGATGTATTTGGTTGTCTTGGTTGTGATAAAACTGACCATGTCCTCTGTAGCTAGAGTAGCCAGAGAGAAACCTGGGGTCATTTCTAAGTCTTTTTCTGGGACTCCATGAGTCATGGCCCCCAAATTAATTGAATCAGTAGAGGCACTCAATTTGCTTTGTACACTGTCAACAGTGGTGGCTGAGGATATGGGAGATGTAGGTAAAGTGGCTGCTGGTGGGCCATCACTGCTGCTCTCTGCCACTGAACTTGGGAACTCAGGAATGAGAGAGCTGACCGAGGAAAGAGGGGCTATGTCTGTGACCTTGCTGCTGCTGATGGGAGTTGTGACTTCAGTCCTAGGGGCATCTGAGGTCTTGTCCTCAGCCCCTAATGTGATTACAGAAGGTGAAGGAGAGTGTGTCCTTGGCTGTATAGGGATGGTGTCTGCAGTGATAATGAGAGCTGTGGCTTCTGTGGAGGTCAAGGGCCCTGCGGTGCCTGTACTTGTTCTAGACAGAATCCCAGAGATGCTGGTGATAGAAGTAGTAGGAGCTGGTGTGGTCTTTACCAAGGATGAAACTGTTTCTTCTTCAAGCCTGGTCTCTGAAGTACCTGTGATGTGGGATGGAGTAGTGTAGACAGCTGGTTCTAGGCTAGACCCTCCCACAGGACTTGACATGAGATTAGTTGTACTCTCAGCAGGATGAAACTTCCCTGGGATGTGTGTGCTGGTGTCTGAGGCTTCAGTGCTGTCTGGTCTGCTGGTTGGGGTGCTGGTAGAAGCCAAACTACTCTGTAAATTTCCACTGTCCATGGTTCTGAATTCAGGTACTGGTGCAACAGAGGGAGTGCCCCCCTCAGGTGATGTGGGCTCTGTGGGCTCTGGGGTAGGAGGTTTAGCCGGATTTGTCTGGGCTCCAGATATGGCCGTGCTTGTCATGCTCCCCAAATAGGTTGAGGGGACAATTCTGGAGTAGCTACTTCCTTCAGTTAGACTGGGCAGAGAAATGGTGGCAGCTCTATCAGGCCAAAGAGTTACTCCTGGGCTTGAGGAGTGCAGATGCTCTCTGTGGGTGCTCCCAGGGGCATCTGTGCTCTCTGGGAAGGCGCTGGATACAGTTTGACCTTCTGTTGCTCCTTCTGTAGACACCAAGAAAGTGCTAGTGTCCCCTCCAGGAGATGTTGGAATGATACTGGGAGCCGGAGGAGGTCGAGCAGTTGAGCCTGGCTCTGTTCCTGTCTGAGCATCCCGCTTCTCTGGGGTGGTTTGGCTCACAGGCATGATTTCTGTAGCTGCAAGAGTCGAGGACAGAGGCAAAGTGGACCTGATTTCAGTCCTTGTGGCTGAAACAGTGGTATAGAAAGAATCAACTGGAATGGGCCATGAAGTCAAGTAGGTGCCAGGACATTCCCTATGAGCTGTTTCTGCCACAGTTGTGGCTATGGGGAATGCTTAAGAAATTTTCCCAATTTGAGGGAGCAATGGACTCTAAGCTGATTATGGGTTCTACTGGAATCAGGGAGAGTGGGATATTAGCAATGCCCATGGAGCTGGGGTTTCTGGGAAGGGAAGGAGGGAATGGTTCTGCTATGTGTCTCAAACCTAAAGTCATCAGGGAGAAGGAAGGGATGAGTTAATGCTATACCTGAAGTTGTCGCCATGATGATTATTTCTGCTGCAGTGCCTGAAATGGAATCTCTCTCAGGGATGCCAGTCATGGGAGTGCTGGTGGGCTCTGAGGATTCCCCTGTCATTTCAGACAGAGCCATGGTCCTTCCTGCCACTGTGTTCCTAGCAGAGAATCCTACGACCAAAGAACTTGGTTGGGATATACCTAAGAGTTGATAAGGAGTTGGGTCATTATGACAAAGATTCCCACTATTCTCAACAAGACTTCTGACCTGGGAATATCACTATTCAAATTCCTTGCCAATATTCAGTATGAGCATTTCTCTGAGAAGCATTTTGACCCTCCAAGCAATGTGGATCCACTGCTGCTGTAAGGAGAGTGGCCACCTGAAAATGTCTCATAATAAGCATAGTATTGCTTAAATGAATCTGGCCTGACACCCAAATACAAAATAGTATAAGGACCGGGGATCAGAGAGTCTGTCTGATGGATACTAGTCCTGATATCAAACTAGCAGCTTCTGTTAATATGGGCAATGGGTTTTTTAAAAATTTACCATCTCCATCTAGCTCTAGTTTTACTGGGGCTCAAAATATTTATGACCATATATTAATTAATATAACCCTAAAACTAAAACATACAGCTGATAGGGCCTGGGAAAATGGTATTTTTTAAAATCTCATCCTCAATTGAGGATCCGAAGAGGCGTTAAATTTGGGATTAAGTGGAATATACAGTCTATGTTACATGTGGCTAATACTCTGATCATGTAATAATAAAGATTGTGTTTTCTTTCACACACAAAATCTCTAACAGTTTCTCCAGAGCCTCCATAAACAAAATGGGTAGCCTGAGAGAAAGCAATGGAGATAGCTCGGTACAGTTTGATGACAAATTCTCTTCTGAGGTCTTTTTCAAATTGTGAAAATAATTCCATCTATCATCTATACGTAGCAGGAAACAAGGGACTAAGAATGATGAACCCCGGAAGAGAAGGCAGAATGAGGCTTCTGCTTACTTGTGGGACTGCCTGTAGACAAAGTCACTGGGGAGGCACTTGTCAATGCTGAAGTGCCTCTTGCAGCTCCTTGGCCTGGGATGTGTGTAGCTGCCGCCACACTAACCTCACCACCTGTAAGAATGAATGAGGGATTTAATTGGGGGAGCAAATTGTGGTATATGATTGGTGGGGCAGTGCATAGAGCACTGAGCTTGGAATCAGGAAGGTTCATCTGAATGAGCTCAAATATGGCCTCAGACACAAGTGTGTAATCCTGGGCAAGTCAATTTATCCTCCCTGCCTCAGTTGCTCATCTGTGAAATGAACTGGAGAAGAAAATAGCAACCACTCTGCCAAAAAAAAATCCCAAATGTGGTCATGAAGGGTCGGACATCACTGAAAATTGGCTCAACAAACATCACTATTATGCTGTAAGAAATGCTTGAAAACAACAGTTTCAGAAATGTCTGGGAAGATTTATAAGAACTGATTCAAAGTGAAGTGAGTAGAAACAAGAGAACACTGTAAACCGGAACAGCAATATGAAATAATGATCAACTGTAAAAGATCAATAACTATTCTGATCAATGCAATCTAAGATAATTGCTAAGTACCCATGATTAAAATATATCTACCTCCGAAGAGAGTACTGTTGAGCTCTGAGTCAGACTAAAGCATATTTTTTGCCATTTTTATTTTTCTTGCTTTTTTGCAACATGGCTAATATAGAAATATGTTTTGCATGACTTGTAGTCATATACATGTGACAATGTATATTATCATATTGTTCTTCCTCTCTATGAGCAGGGGAGGGGCTGAATTTAAAAATAAATGTTTAAAATGTTTTTTTTAAAAAAAGGATAGATAGACCGGCAATAATATGAGACTTGTGGGGTACTATGAAAAATATGCTGTCCCTATATGTACTTTTTTAAACCCCAAATTGTACTTTTCTGTTCCTTCTTCCCACACACTAGCAGCAGAAAACTCCCATGACAAAGTCCTTTCTCACCATTGCAAAATCTTGACATTTGTTAGAATCATTGGAAATGTCAGCATTTCATTCCATCCCCCTCCACAAAAAAGAGGAAAATGAGCTTAGTAAAAGAGTCACTAGATTTTACTCCAAGGGAGTAAACAGCGTGTCTGACCACCCAAGTCCAAAAATGGCTCAAAATAGAGGTTCAAAGGGGAAAATGCCAAAAAAAAAGAGAGAGAGAAAAGATTTTTGTGGCCAACTAGAGTGTGCTAGATCAGAAGTCACTAAGATCTGAGTTCAAATACAGACTCAGACACTTACTAGTTTGAGTGACCTTGAAAGGATCACATAATCCATGCCTGTCTCAGTTTCCTCATCTAGAAAATGGGGATCTAAAGTAACATCTGCTTTCCTGTGAAGCTAAAATGAGATAATATTTATAAAATACTCTGCAAACCTTAAAATGCTAACTATATTTAACCCATCTTTAACCCAGAAAAAATTCTCATTTCCCTGATCCACCCATATTCCCAAAAGCCCTTAAAGTGAGGTTTGATTAGAAGTCTACTTACTTATGAACAAGGCAGAACTAGCAGATTCATGGACTGGATTGAGGGATTGGGTATTTGAGGAAGAGTTCAGGATGGGTCCAACCAAGATGGTTATCAACCATATTGGGAAAGCTTATTTATGGTGGTGAGGGATTGGTTGCCTAGACAGCAGACTTTGACATAGTTTCCATATTTGTATTGTTAGAAATTATGACCTTTGACAGTGGAGAGATCAAGGTCACAGAAGGGCTGATGCCTATTGTTGGAGCAGTGTTGGGCCCCAAGGTAGCTATACTTTACCCTTCAGAATTCCTTGGGTGCTAATGCAGTTACTTTAGGCAGTTTTGTGGAAACAGAGGGGGCTGAGCTAGTCTCACTCTCCAGTGATTTCTTGAGATTGACAGAGTGGACAATGCTTGTTTGTGCTTGGTGTTCAGGTCCAGTTATATATGTCCTGGGACTTTCTGAGGAAGAGTATAAAGATAAAGTTTCTCTACCTTAGATAGTATCTATGGAAGTCTGGGTCTCCCCTGGTCCTGGGGTCAGAGTAAAAACTTCAAAAGCTGGGTCATGCTCCAGAAGTTTCAGTTGTAGTGAGGGAAAATGAGGATTCTGTGTCACTCTCCTGATCCCTAGACTTTGTGTCTCAGGTAGCTCAGCCTGGATCAAAGCAGTAAGACTTAAATCTGATCCAGTATAGGCAGGGGTCACTGTGGTCACCATTGGTCACTTGGATGTAGAGTTTTTCTCTCTCAGAATCTGAACCTCCTAACTTGCCAAAATCTCTCTTAAACTAGTAATATTAAGAGAAGCTATATTTACAATACTAACCTCTATGACTGAGATGGCTAGGGAGAGCTCTAAAGTTTTCTCTAAACCTACAAATGGTATACAATTAGCCATTGTCTCCAAGGGAATCAAGCCATAGAGGTGATTGATTACTCTAGGAGTACTGTGAGACAACATTGGAGTTTTAGAGACAGGAAGTGGTCAGTGGGATATCTGTTTTGCTCTCTGCTCCAGCAATGATGAGACCTATGACTTCAGCTATCATAGAGCACCAGGGGACCCTTATTCTTGTTCCAAGCAGAGCTTTAGAGACACTAGTGATACAAAGAATAAGTATTGGTCCTTGGTCATGTCAAAGATGAGTCTGACTCTTGTTCAAGCCTGGTCTCTGTAGTACTTGGGGTATGGGATGGAGTGGTGTAGACATCTGGCTCTGAGCTGGACCCTCTCATAGGACTTGACTTGAAGTTAGCCATGCTCTCTCAGCAGGATGAAACTTCTCTAGGATGAGTGTGCTGGCATCCTGTCTCATTTACTGGTCTCTCACACTAGGATACTAGTGGAAGCCAGACTGTTCTGTAATTTTCCACTGTCCCTGGTTCTGAATTTAGTCACTGGTGCAACCGAGGGAGTTGCCCTTAGGAGGTATGGGCTCCATGGGATCTGGAGTAGGAGCTTCAGCTGGGTTTGTCTAGGCTCTAATCATGGCAAAGCTTGTTATCCCCCCCACCCAGAAGATAAGGAAATATTTCTGGAGTAACTGGTTGTTTCAGTTAGATAGGGCAGAGAAGGAAGTGGAAGTTCTATCAGGCTGGAGAATTACTCCGGTGCTTTGGGAGTGCATGTGTTTTCTGTGAGTATTTTTGTTGAGTCTGTGTTCTCTGGTAAAGTACTAGATACTGTTTTACCTTCTGTAAAACCAAGAAAATGCTTATATCCCCTCCACCATCTGTTGGGATGATGCAACCATGAGCAGTGAAGGATAAGGTAGTTGAGTCTGACTCTATTCCTTCCTGAACATCCCATGTCACGATCAAGGTCTTTAAAGGATCACTGGATCCTGGGCTGACTGAGCTCTGCTGGAGTCCAGAAGCATGGGAGGTTTACAATCTCCTTGGTCACTCCAGAGGATCTCTCAGGTGGAATTGATATTTCTATGGGAAAAGATATTGTTCTCCTGTGTGTCTTAGATCTGAGTCCTTTCTGACTTTGACCACAGAAAGAAGAGAGCCTAGGTAATTATACCTGTAGTGATTTCCCTGATAACTCACTCTTGCACTCTCTGAAACAGAATCTATCACTGTGGAGCTGGTCATGGGAATGCAGATAGACATTGTTAATTACTCTGTCACATCAGACCCACTAACTCTCATCAGTGTTACTGTGCTCCTGTTTGGAGAATCCTGGGGCCAGAGTAGTTGGTTGTTATATGAGGTGGTTTGGTGTGACTTTGGCAGGGATTTCTTTCAGCAGGATTCTTTCTTTTTTAAGGATAACCTGATCCCTAATGTCTCACTTTATCCATCATGGGCACTTTATCCTTTGCATTTCCATCAACCTTGTTAGGGACTTTAACCTACACTGTGGCCATCTCTTCTATAGCCTCATCACTGCCCTGAAGTCCACATCAAAGACTAGTCCTGCAGGATTCATGTTTAATTCCTATAAAGTCTGCTCTGGACTTTCACAGTCCTTATCAGTAACTGACTTTCCTGATCTATGTCATGAAATCTAAGATCACTGATTTACTCTGTACCCTCAACCAGGTGCATATACTTTCATCCCCCAGATACTCTCCAGATCTGGAACTATGATTAAATTTTGTCAATTCTTTTCCAATGTATTGTATCTATATAGTTTCTCAGGTCCTCATTCGCCATCCCTGTACCATGCATAACTAAATTGCTCCTCACTGGCTACCGCTTCTTTATATGTATTGTCTTATTAGAAGGCAAATTCCTTGAAAGCAGGAGTTATCTTTGCTTTTGTGCTTAAAGCCCCAGCTCTTAGCATAGTGCTTGGTGGAGACTAAGCATGTAATAAACATTAGGGGATTTTTATTCATTCATCACTGCTTTCCTAGGAAAGTCACATTACCATTGAATTTTAATTATATTGGATGGATGCTTAACTGAAGTTCTTCTAGCATCCAAAAAGCACATGGAATATAGAACCAGACTCATAGTCTGTATGGATAATACAAATGACACAATGATCAATCAATAAACATTTAGCAAACACAATCTATGTGCCAAACACTGTGCTAGGTACTAAGGATGAAAAGACAAAAAAGGAGCCATTTGGTCCCTGTCCTTGTGGAAATGACCATTCAAACAAGACAAATTGTAACCTTTTCTGGCATCAGGAAGAGGTGGAGATTTGCATTGCCTATGGTGATTCCAGTTGTCTCAGATGAACTGAAGCTTCTGTGGGAGAGGATGTAGTTCCTCCTGTGTTTCTCATGCTTGAGTAAGTAAATATGTGGTTCCCAACTAGCTATTCTTTTAGAGGCTACTCTCACAACATTCTGGGAATTGGAGTGTAGGAGGGAACAGATAGAAGATATGGTCACTTTTTAAGACTCCCCTCCTGAACTCTTGTTCTCAAACTTTGAAGATGAATCATCTCTTAAATAATCTCATATGTCATCTATAAAACTGAGACACAAGGCCATAAAGATGTGACCCTCCAACAGGAGAGACAGAAAGAAGGCATCTACTTGCCTGTTGCAATAAGAGTGGACCTAGGTATCAAGGGGCCTCTGGTCAGTGCTGCTATGCTTCCTGGTACTCCATGTCTTGAGGCATGTGTGACCTGCACAACACCAGCATCACCACCTGCAGGAAGAGATGAGGGGAGAGTCCAGAGCTCAGTCATGTCATTATTAGTAGACACAAAAAAGGGAAATACATTGTTGCCACCGATTGTAAAGTCCCCAAATACATGAATTCTCTGACTTCTTCCCATATGAGAAAAAACTTTTTCCTTCCAAAGCACTAATTCACTAGTGGATAATCCATAAAAGTTAGACTTAGGAAATCAGGATCCCACCAACAAGAAAAGAATATCACTTTAGCACAGAAACTGCCCTCCCACAAAAATGAGTGACCACATTGATTCAACAGATATGGCACTAAGAAAAAGGCCCTTAAGTGACCCAATAGAAAAGGAAAGGACAAGGAAAGAAGAATCCTTCCTGCCTTTTAAAAAGACATTAGATCTTCCCTCCCTAGACAGACCCCATCCATTTCCTTAGGGCCACACCCCAAACCCCTCCAAGGGAGGCTTACTTAAAATATGCTTACTTGTGAACAGGGTGGAAGTGGAAGGTACTTGAGCAGAAACAGAGGCTGTCTCTGCTCTGGAACTGCTGCTTTCTGTGGCCATGGGAATTGGGCTTGAAGATGATATCAAGACTTCCTGTGTTCTGGGTGGAGGCAGGCTGACATCTAGAGTTGGCGTTTCCCCTGAGCTCCTCACAGACTCTGTAGTAAGGCCAGCTGACCTTGAGTCCTCCAATGGGGAAGTATTCTCAGGGGCATCTGCTATTGTCCAAGTCACAGGAGTAGTTAAGGCAGAAGAGGGGCCCGGACTTGAACTTGGAGATTCATGGATGGGACTGTGAGTTCCTCTTCTCTGGGAGGATTCAGCCACTGTGGTATCAACCAGACTGGAAGTTATTTCTAATTTTGAGGAGGGGCTGGCTGCTAAATTAGACCCAGTTTCCATATCCATGCTGTTAGAAATTGTGGCCTTTGACAGTGGAGAGACAAAAGTTACAGGAGGTTCTGTACCAATTGCTAGGACAGTTTTGGTCTCCAGGATAGACTCGCTTTGACTTTCAAACCCTTCGGTACTTGTCCATGGTGCTGTAGCAGTGACATCAGAAAGCATTTTAGAAACCAAAGTAGCTGAGCTGGTGCCTGTTTCAGGTAATTCCTCAGCTGGCAAAGTGAGTGGTACTTGATCAGTGCTGGTTGCCCTCTCAGGACTAGCGTCATGTGTCGTGGGGCTTTCTGAAGGAGAAAACAAGGTGGGATAGTTCCTGCTGGCCTCTGTTCCTGGGATGGGGCCTTTGGAAGCCTGGCTCTCCTGCACCTCTGGGATTAGAGTAGAATCTGTTATGGTCACTGATTTAGTAGCCTCAGTTGCAGTTGAAGACCAAGGGAATTCTGTGTCACTCTCCTGTGGAACTTTGGTAATGGTTAATGAACTTTGAGTTTGGGATAGTTTAGCCTCGATCACAGCAGCCGGACTTGAATCTGATCCAATATGGACAGGAGTCACTGTAGTCACCCCTGGCCACATGGAGAAAGGGCTCATATCTCTGGGAGTCATGGCCTCAGAAATTTTTGGAGTCTCTGCTGGACTTGTGATAGAAGGAACGGCTGAGCTCACTTCAGCTCCTATGTTGAACTCTGGAGGAGCTGAGGTGATACCTTCTATCACTCTGCCTGTAATAGTATTTTCTGTGGTCTCTGTGGTTAAGGAAGTCAAAGGAAGCTCTGAGGTCTTCTCTAAGTCTGCATGTGGAACACCATGATCAGTAGTCCCCAAGGGAGTTGAGCCATCAGAGGTGACCAATGAGTCTACAGGATTAATGTCTGAGAACACTGGAACTTTAATAGAAATTGTGGTCAGTGGGGAATTTGTACTTTTCTCTGGTACTGTACTTGGGGGTTCAGGTCTGAGAGTGACCACGGGGGGGAAAGGGACAATGTCTGTGATTTTAGTGCTAAAGATGAGACTTGTGGCATCAGTCCTGGAGGTAGCTGAGCTCGTGTTCTCAATGAAGGGAGTAACTTCAGATGAGGTTATAGGAGTTGAAGAAGAGAGTATCCTTGGCCATGTAGGGATGCTATCTGTTCCAGTGATGGTGAAAGTCCTGGTTTCAGCTGTGGTAGATGAGGGAGAAACTGTGCTTGGTCCAGTACTGGTACTGGTGGTAGGAAGCAGGGCTGAACTCATTTGACCTTCCGTGCTGTGCTCTGTAGGGGCCACAGAGATGTTGCCAGTCATCTTGGCTGTAGAAGCATTGACTGTGCCCTCTGTGGCCAATGGGGGACCTGGGGTCCTCTCTGAGTCTGTATTTGGGACTCCATGTGTGGTAGTCACTTGTGTTGAGTCAATAGTGGTACCTGACATACTTGGTACTCCTCCCATAATAGAAGTTGAGGACACAGGAGGTCCAAGTGAAGAAGTGATCAGTGAAACACTTGTGCTACTCTCCTCCACTGTGCCCAGAAATTCTTGGTTGGTAGTGTCCTTAGGATAAAGAGAGGCCATGTCTGTGACCTTGCTGCTGAGGACATTTATGCTTTCAGTCTTGGCAACATTGGAGCTCGTGTCCTCAGTCTTGTAAGAAACCTCAGATAAGGTGACTAGAGATGGAGAAGAAAAGGTCTGTGGCAAAGTAGACATAATATCTTTACCAATCATGGTGATATCTGTGGTTTCAGCTGAGGTCAAGGACTGGGGAACCCCTGTTGTTATCCCAGGCAGAGCCTCAGAGATAGTGGTGATGGAGACAGCAGGTGCTGATGTGGTTAATATCAAGGACGAGTCTGTTTCTTGTCTAAGTTTGGTCCCTGTACTAATATCTGAGGTGTGGGATGGAGTGGTGTAGACAGCTGGTTCTGGGCTGGACCCTCCCACAGGACTTGACATGAGCTTAGCTGTACTCTCAGCAGGATGAAACTTCCCTGGAATGAGTGTGCTGGTGTCTGAGGCTGCAGTGCTGCCTGGTCTGCTGGTCTCCCACATTGGGATGCTGGTAGAAGCCAAACTACTGGGTAACTTTCCACTGTCCATGGTTCTGAATTCAGTCACTGGTGCAACAGAGGGAGTGCCTCCCTCAGGAAGTGTGGGCTCTGTGGGCTCCAGGGTAGGAGGTTCAGCCGGGTTTGTCATGCCCTCCACAGAGGATGAGGGGGCAGTCCTGGCATAGCTGCCTCCTTCACTTAGATGGGGCAGAAAAGAGGTAAAGCTTCTGTCAGGCCCTTCTGGGCTTGTAGAATGAGTCTGCTCTCTTTCAGTGATTCCAGGAGTATCTGGCAAAGTGCTAGAAACCATTTTATCCTCTCTTGGACCTTCTGTAGACACTAAGAAAATGCTTGTGTCCCCTTCAACAGATGTTGGAATGATGCTGGGAACAGTGGAAGACAGGGCAGCTGACCCTGGCTCTGTTACAGTCTGAACATCCTGCTGCTCTTGGGGGGTTTGCCTCATGGACAAATCTGGGCTTGGCCTGGTTTCTTTATCACTGGTGGCTGCAGAAATTGAAGATGGAGGCAAAATGGAGCTGATTTCCATTCTTGGGGCTGAGGCAGTGGTGTGGAAGGAATCAACTGGAGTGGGCCATGGAGTCAGAGTGGTACTGTGACTCTCTGTAGGGGGTGTTTCTGATACAAGTGTGTCCAAAAGGAATGTAGAAGAAATCTTCTCAGTTGAGCTGACCTTTAAGGGACCATTGGAGCCTGTGCTGGCTGTTGGCTCTGCTGGAGTCATGGAAACTGTGGGGCTTCCAGCACCCAGGGTAACTTCAAGAGATGTCTCAGGTGGAGCTGAGGCTTCTGTGGGAGAGTGCACGGTGATCCTGTGTGACTCAAGTTTGAGGCCATCTGTTACAGTGGCCACAGTGGGAAGGGAAGCCTGAGCAGTTGTTGTAGCTGGCATAGTCTCCACGGTGAATGTCTCTGTTTCAGCATCTGAAATGGAATCTCTCATAGTAGAACCAGTCATGGGAGTGTTGGTGGACTGTGCTGATTCTCTTTCCAAGTCAGACCCACTCATATTCTTCAATGTTACTATGCTTCTGGTAGAGAATCCTATGACCAGAGCAGTTGGTTGAAATGTGCCTAACAGTCGATGGGGGAAGTTTGGGGTCATTTGGAAACTGCCTGTTAAAAAACCACTTCGTTCTTGGGAAAAACAACGAAATCCCAATTTCTCACATTACTTTCCAATGTTCAGCTTTCTCCCCAACAAGAATTTTCAGTAACAAAAAGGATTCTGCCCAGATCTAAGACTCTAGGGTGGGTGACCACTATGAGAATTATTAAATAATAAGAGATCAGTGCTTAGGCAGATCTCCCCTGACTTCTTGGCACAAGTCTAGGGATCCAGGCTCAGACAGTCTGCCTGGTGGATACGTGTTCTTGTCAAAAATCAAAAGCATCAACTACTCTTAAGTGCATTCATTTTTAGGCTTTAGGTGCTGGGAATGCATAGATAAGAATGAAAAAGACTCTTGCCTTCTAGTAGCTGACTTTTATCAGGGAAGTAATATATATGCATGCAAGTGAATACAAGAAAAATACCAGATCCCTAGTAGTTCTTCATTTTTTTTTATCCCAACATACTTCAGTGCAGAAAGTAATGTGGCAGATGAAGCTGCCAAATCTTGCACTCTAATTATAAATTCCCCTATCAGTGTCTTGCTCTCAAGACTGAAGATGAGTCCATAACTTGTCTCAAAACTGGGGGGGAGGGAAGACCCAGGAAGGGTAAATCCCAGCACAAGAGAAAGAAAAGAGGTATTTACTTACCTATAGGGCCTACAGGGGATTCAGGTGCCAGAGGGCCACTGGTCAGTATTTCCATTGCTCCTGTTGCTTCATGGTCTGGGATATGTGTGACAGACACTCCAGCAAACTCGCTGACTGTAGGATCAAATGAGTGTACATATCACAGTCAAGAGGGTAGAAAATACAATATATTATCTCCATATGTTCTGACTGTAAACTCCAAAATATGTGCTTTCTTTACTTCATCCCTTGACACAACAGAGCGTTTCTCTGTTGTCCTACTGTCTGTCTCACTATCTACAATCTCTGCTTGTCTACTGACTGCTTCTCTACTACTCTAACTGCAAAAACAAAAAAAAAAACAAAAATCTTTACTTTATCCATTTGTCCCTGATAGCTATTATTCTTTATCTCTCCTTCCTTTTCTGTTCAAAGTCCTTGAGATAGCCATGTACAAGAGATATTTCTATTTCCTTTGCTCTCATTCTCTTTTTAACTCTACAATTTGGTTTTCAACCTCAACATTGAAATGAAATCATCCTCTCAATGTTACTTTTACTAACAATCTCTTAATTGCAAAACCAAATGATCTTTTCTCAATATTTCTGAAGCCTTTAACACTGTTACCCTATTTTCATGGATACTCTCTTCTCTTTAGATTTTTATGGCATCCTGTTTCTCTGAGATGGTTTGCTGCATAGGCAATTACGGGCTTGATTCAATCTCTCTGGCTCTGATGGCTATAAAAAGTTGAGATTAAAGATAAAACATTGCTAATTTCAATTCCTATAACTCAGTGGTTTGGGAAGAATCAAATGGAGTAGGCCATGGAATAAAGATGTGCTGGAACTCTCTAGGGGCTGTTTCTGCTAATGGTGTGTCTGCAGGGAATATGGAAGAAATTGTCCACGCTGGACTAATCTTTAAGGAACCACTGTTACCTGCTGTGGCTGTGGGCTCCACTGGAGTCATGGAAACTGCAGGGTTTACAGTCCCCATAGTAACTCCAGGAGATCCCTTCAGGGAATTCAGGCTTCTGTGAGAGAGTATGTGGTTATCCTGTGTGTCCCAGGCCTAACACCACCTGTTACAGTGGCCACAGCGAGAACATGATTATTGTACCTGAAGTTGTCTCCATGACAACTATCCCTGTTGCAGTGTCTGAAATGTAATCTCTCACAGTAGATCCAGTCATAGGAGTGCTGGTGAAATCTGTTGATTCTTTTTCCAGGTCAGACCCACTCAAGTTCTTCAGTGTCACTGTGCTCCTGGTAGAGAATCCTGTGACCAGAGCAATTGGTTGAAGAGTGTGTAAGGGTTGATGGGGGGAGTTTGGAGTCATTTAGACAGATTCCCATTGCCTTTCAGAAGGGCTGTTTCTATATGAAGATAGTTCCCAATTCCCCACACCTCATTTCCCCCATATTCTTCAGTTGAGCTCAATTTTTGAACAAGCTTTCTTTTCAGTCTAAGGATTCTACCACAGATTGCTACATACTGCTATGCTATAACCATGTTAGGGTGTCCATATTAGTTTATGAAGCACCCTCTCTGAGTGAACCATGACAAGATTCATTTTTTACATTATATAAATTCCAGGAAAGCTTATGGAATAGAGATAAGAATGAACTAATGCTTAACTGATATCTAGGGCAGAGACATGAATTAGGATAGAAAATTAGGCTAGGTTCAACAATAACAGGTTCAACTGACTGATGGATACCTGTCTTAGTCCTAACCAATTCTTTTCCAAAGTTGTTATACCATCTGCTTCATCAAAGAATTAAATGGGACAGGAAAAGTTATGAAGGATTTCAAAGAAATGTGATTCAATCTACATCTTTAATGCTTGCTCCTATTGAGACTTTGGGCAAAGGTCCACTCTGGGTCTCCATTTGCTCAACTTTAAGACATTTGTGCTAGTTGACTAAGGTCCCTTCAATTTTTAGATATATGATGGGATGGTGAAACATATCAAAGTCATATCCATATAAGGATCTGTTGAAGGAACTGAGGAAACTTTAACTCAGAGAAGTGATGGCTCAAAGGGGGATAATGACTGGCTTCAAGTATTTGTATGATTCCTGTTTGGATGATGCATTCCACTTTCTTGGTTTATCCCCTGAGGTCAGAACAATAGCAATGGTTGCAAAGGTAAATTTATGCTTGATGTCAGAAAATAACAGTCTAACAATGAGAGTTGCCCCAAAGTGAGAGGTGTGGTGGGTTCTCATTCAGTTGATGTCTTCAAGATAAGATATACTGCATTGGAGACACTTGTTGGCTAGGCTGCAGTTATGAGTGGACTGGATAATTACTCAAGTCTCTTCCAAATATAAAATTTCCTGATTCTCATCCTATAATCTTTGATGGCTTGAAACCTAAGCCCAAACCCCACTCTCAGAAGCCCATTCTTCTGAAGTTACAAAGATGAACCAATGAGTCATTGCCAAAGATCAGGAAATTAGACCCCAGAAAAGTGGAACCCCCAACAGAGGAAAGATAGAGGAGCCATCCACTGACCTGGGGCACTGACAAGGGACACGGGTATCAGGGGTCCATTTGTCATGGTTGCAGTGCCTCCTGGAACTTCATGTTCAGAAATAGGGTTATCAGGCCCCAAACCACCTGCAAAAAGGTATAAGGGAAGGGCCCAGGGATCAGTCATGTCAGATTCCTGGGACACCCAAAGGTGTCCTTACTACATTGTCCTTTCTAAGTGGAAACCCCAAACAACATGCCTTCTATTCTTTCTTCCTTCTTATTGGCTAATGGAAGTTTCTCCTCCAAAGCATTACTTCAATACCAAATAGTCCCGTTATATCTTAAACTAACTGGAAATGTCTTAATTTTAGCAACAAGAAATCAAAAAAATCTTTGGGGCCACTATCCAATGAAATAGACCGGAAATATTACACTGATCTAACAGATACAACCTTGAAGTCCAGGCCCTAAAGTAGCCCAAAACAGAAATCCAAAGAGAAACTCATTGGAAATGATATAAATGCCTTTGCCCAAATTTGACTCTCATTTTACTACAGATTCCACCCATCCATCTCTTCCAAGGCCTCATCAATATCCCCTTAATTAGGAGTTTGCTTACTTGTGAACAGGGTAGAGCCGGCAGGTACCAAGGTAGAAACAGAGGCTATTCCTCCCTTGGCACTGTTGCCCTCTGAGGCTGTTGATGCTGAGGAGGGAGGTGATGATGTCCAGGCTTCCTGGATTCTTGTTGGAGACAGAGTGACAGCTAGAGTTGTTTCCACTGACCCTGAAATAAAGGTGGCTGTCCCTGCTCCTTCCCTAGAGGGAGCAGTCCCAGGGCGACTGGAGCTTACCAAGGTTGCAGAAGTGGTAGGAGAGACATTTAGGCTTAGGCTTGGAGAATCATAGACAGGGCTGGCAGTCACTGTTTTTGTGGAGGGCTCCAGGGAAATTTCATCTAACATGCTGTCATTTAGACTTGGAGAGATTGTTTTTATTGGTGATGAGGCAGTTGAACTTGACATGGTCTCCATATCTATGCTGATAGAAGTTGTGACCTTTGACTGTGAAGAGATCAAGATCCCAGCAGGACTGGTCCCCACTGCTGGAGCTGTGCCGGCTTCCAAGGTAGCTGTGCTCTGATTTTCAGGTCTTGGAGCACTTGTTTTTGGTGCAGTGATTTCAGAAAGCATTGCGGAAATAGAGATTGGTGAAGAAGTGTCTGCTGCCGATGATTTCTCAGTTGGCAAAGTGGATAGTGCCAGATAAGTACTTGCTACTCTCTCAGGACTAGTAGTTTGTGTCCTAGGACTTTCCAAGGAAGATGGCAAAGTGGAATAGGTCATGATGGCCTCTGATCCTGAGATGGTACCCATGGAAGCCTGGATGTTTCCCAGTCCAGAGGTCAGAGTAGAAGTTGTTATGGTCCCTGTTCCAGCAGTCTCAGCTTCAGTAGGAGACAATGGAGATTCTGTGCCACTTCCCTGTGGAACTTGGGTAACCATTGCTCTCTGAGTTTCAGATGGCTCAGCCTGAGTCACAGAAGTCAGACTTGATCCTTGTCCAAAATAAGAAGGGGTCATTGTGGTCACAACAGCCTGCTGGGTGGTAGGACTTGTCTCCCTGGGAATCATGGGCTCAGAACTTGTTGAGATCTCTCCTAAAATGGTGCCAGGAGGCAGGGTGGTATGCAACTCAGTTTCTGGGCTGGGAACTGGCATATCTGATATTTCTCTCATCACTATGGCTGTGTCAGTGCTGGCTGTGGCCAGAGGGAGATTTGAGCTTATTTCTGAATGAGTTGTAGGCCCCAAGAAAGCTGAATCAGCAGGGGTGCCTAACTGGCTTGTTCTTTCAGGGGTAATATCTGCTAAAACAGAAGTTTTAGAAGAAGTAGTGGTCAGTGGGACATTTGTGCTGTTCTCTGCCACTATAATTGGGAGCTCAGGACTGAGTGTAGTTACAGGAGAGAGAGGGATCGTGTCTGTGATCTTGCTGCTGAAGGCAAGATTTGTTTTTCCAGTGACAAGAGTAGATGAAGTCACGTCAGCCATGTGAGTAGCCACAGATAAGCCTACTGGAGTTGAAGGAGGGAGAGTCTGTGGCCAGATATTAGTGGTATCTGTTCTAGTGGTGGTGAGCATAACAGCTTCAGTTGTAGCAGAGTGCTGGGGGATAGCTGTGCTTTGTTCAGGGAAAGCCATGGAGCTGCTGACACTGGGAGATAGTGTTGAGTGAATCTTATCTTCTGGAGATAACATCTCTCCCATAACTACAGTTGTGAAAGTGCTAGCTGTTGTCACCATAGCTAAGGTGGTCAAGGGGAGATCTGAGCTCATATCTGTGTCTGTCTGTGTGACATTATGAGCCATTGTCTCTGGGGAAATTGAATAAGCAGAGCTGCTCAGAGAACCTGTAGCAGCTAGTGAGGACATGGGAGGTTGAAGTGACACAGTGGTCAGTGGGGCACCTGTACTGCTCTCTGTCACTGTGCTTGGAAGCTCACTGTCAGTAACCAAAGAAAAAGGAGCTCTATTTGTAACCTCATTGCTTTTGATGAGACTTTCTGTCCCAGGAGCAGCTAAACGCATGTCCTCAGTAGTATCTATGGAAGTAATCCCAGATAAGGCCACAGAAACTGAAGAAGAATCAGTCTGTGGAGATATAATGGTAATATCTGCTCCAGAGGGGATGAGATCCATGGATTTAGCTGTGGTGGGGGACTGGAAAATGAGTGTGCTTTGTTGAGGGAGATCTTTAGTGCTGGTACTAGGAGGCTGGACTGAGCTCATGTGAGTATCTATGCTGGGCCATAGAGGAACTGAAGACATCTCTTCCATCTTCACGGCTGTGACTGTGCTAGCCATGGCCACCATGTTCAAGGTGGTCAAGAGAGAATCTGAGGTCACCTCTAAATCTTCAGGTGAGATACCTTGAGTCATCATCTCCCTTGTAGTTGAGCCAGTAGAAATACTCAATAGTTCTGGTCCTCCAGTAGTGGTGGCTGGGGATATGGGTGATTTAGGTGATAAAAAAGTAGTTGATAGGCCACCAGTGCTGCTTTCTGCCAATGTCTTTGGGTACTCAGGGCTATGAGTGGTTCCAATAAAAGGAGGGACAATGTCTATGACCTTGTTGCTTTGGATGGGACTTGTACTATCTTCACTAAGAGAAGCTGAGCTGATATCCTCAGGCATGTGGATAATCCCAGATGAGGCTCTGGTGGGTGATGAACTGAGGATTTTTGGCCAAGTAGAGGTGCTGCCCATCCCAGTCATGGTAAGAGATGTGGTAGAAGATGCATCACTAACTGTTCTTTCTTCTGTAGGAGTCACAGAGCTACTCCTGGTAAAAGTACCTTCAGTTGCCATTGTTGATACAGGGGACAAGGCTGTTTCAATTCCAAGCCTGGGCCCTGTGGGAAGGAGGAGAGTGGCAAATTCAGCTGGCCCTGTGCTAGACTCTCTAGTAGGACTTGCCTGGAGATCAGCTGAGGTCTCAGCAGGAAAACCTGTGCTAGCAGCTATTCCTTTAGCACTATCCCCCATACTCAGCCCAAGCACAGGAGTTGTTGTGGAGGCCAGACTACTACCCAGATGCCTGTTGTCATGAGTGGTCAAATCTTGGGTCTCCTCTGCACTGGCACTAGGAGGAAAAGTTGTGTCTTCAGTCACTGGTTCAATTGAATTGGTCACTCCCTCGAGATGTGAGGTCTTAGTGGGTCCAGTAACAGGAGGAGGTACAGTTTGTCTTGTTGGGGCTCCTGTCCCAAGGGATGAGAAGCTAGTTGTAGAATGGCTGTCTTCCTGTCTTACATCATGGGAGACAACAGTAGATGTTGTCTCTAGCCACGGAAGAGTTGAAGGCTCCATAGAATGTGTTTGTTCTTTGGGTGTCGTCTGGGGTTTATATGTACTCTCCACAAAGGAAACAGATAGTGTTATGAGCCCGTTTTTCCCTTCTGTGGATGCCAAGGAGGCACTTGGGATGATGTTTACAGCAGGAGTGGGCGAAGCAGCTGAATCAAATTCTCTTTGTGTCTGGATGTCTAACTTCTCAGGGGTTGTGGTCTCAGCATGCATTGGAGTTGGCACAGGACTTTCCTCTGTTTCTTTTGCACTCATTGGTGAAGGAGAGGAGGACAGGGAAGCAGGGGGGCTGATGCCCATCCCTGAAACTGAGATAGTTGTCTGGAGAACATCTGATGGAATTGATTTTGATATTGGTCCCATACTGGTGCTCTCCATGGTAGCCATGGTAGCTCTAGATGTAATCCCTGGGAGAGGAGAGGAAAGTGAACCAGGCAGGTTGGTCTTTAATGAAATATTTGAGTCAGAGGTAGCTGTGGGATCAACTGAAGTCAAAGGGAGCAAGAGGCTGCTGGTACCCAGGTTCACTTCTTCAGATGTCTTGGGCACAGCAATGGTTCCTATTGAAGAAAAGTTAGATTCTGTAGGTGTCTCAATTCGTTGGTTATTTGTACCAATAGGTACATGGTAGCTGGTGGGCTGAGTAGGAGGAAGTGTCTCCATGGCAACTGCCTCTGTTGAAGTATTTGAAAAAGAAGGTGTGATAGAGCTGATCACAGAAATGGTGGTAAGCCCCAGAGAATCTCAGAATATGGGAGATGAGTCTCCTGACTGGGTGCTTTTGCTGGAGAATTTTGTCATTGAGCAGTTGGTTGGGACATGTGCAAGGATATAGGGAAGGAAGCAGGGAAAGCTACTCATCCTCATTTCTATTCAATAAACCAATTCCTTGAGAAACCACCCTCATCACTTTACTTTCTCCTTCAATGATTCACATGGGAACCTCTTCCCTGATGAGTAAGATTATCAACCAAAGGCTATCATTGGGAATGATGACTATTGCTACTCTGGGGAGATTACATTGATCAATGAAAGGATTCACAGTCTCACAGAGGGGATATGCTCCATCCCAAGACTGATAATTTAAATCCTTAGAATCTCCTGAACTCACAAGGGGTTAGAGAATGAATACATGCATTCATGAAGAGCAAATGAATGAATTGAAGGAGAGGGGAAAGCATTTACTGAGGGACACAAACAGTATCATTTTTTAGTTGAAATCCTCTTGGTATAAAATCCTGGAACACAGAACAGAGAACTGGCCTATTACAGACTTCATCCAAAATTTCAGAAATTAGTTTGCTTAAATAAAATTTTAGCTAAGGAAAGGTCCCCAAACCAAAAAGATCAATATCTTTGATGTGGCTACCAGTCTCCAGTTTTCATTAAAAGTTTATCAAATATAATAAGATTCTAAAAAGATTGGTCTTTCTTATCAATATCCTTGCTTTATTCCAAATGAATTCTAATATAGGGAAGAACAGGGAATGCAACAACTGTTCAGGCACAACTGGTCTCCTCTAGTTAAACTGCAGAAGGATGACTATCTTGGTCATAACCAAAATATTTTTCACAAAGAGAAGAGAAGCATACTTACTATGCTCAGGGAAAGAAATCAAGAAAGCAATTAACTGCCACATGGACCTTGATACCAAACTCTTCTCTCAAAGGTCTCTTCATTTCATTCTCTGGAGATGATTCATTCTATTATCTCCAAAGAGTAGAATGAACATTCATCCAGTAGAGAAAGCAGAGAGGAGGATTCTATTTACCTGTAGTACTAAGGGTGTCTATGAGTGCTGGAGGACTGCTTGTCAGTGCTATAAAGCCTTCTGCCATTCCTTGGTCTGGGATGTATGTGATGGGCATCACATCAGGCTCTTTGCCTACAGAAGGGAATGAGGGGAGGGCCAGAGGATCAGTATGTCTGACTCATGGTGTACATGAAAACAAATGCATAGTAGCCCTATGGACTAACTTCTGTTATTTATTATTACTGCCCTGATTTTAGGAAAGAGCCACTTTTCAATACTGTAGCTCAAATTTGGACAATTCCATACTTACCTAAAGAACATCAGTCTTCACCAACAAGAAGGAGAGCCGCAAGGACCACTCTCTTGTGCATTGATGACTTAACATCATCAATTTGAAGTAGGGGTCCCAAAGTAGCCCAAAATAAAGAAACCCAAAGAGGAAAAAGCCAGGTAAGAGAATTAACCGAGGCAACAATGATGCAATAAAAGGATCTCTGGAAATAGAAGGACCTAGATCTGTGTTCAATTTCTTGACCTGGATACTTACTATAGGTGTGACATTGGGCAAACCAATTACCTCTCTAGTCCTCAGTTTCCTCATCAGCAAAATGAGGGGTTTGAGAATCATCACCATAGAAATGGCAATTCAATCCACAGGAGCTTCTGAAATCACTAAATCAAGTAGTGTAGGGGAAGAAGAAAAGAGGGCCCAGAACAGAGTCCTGATTAGAGGGCATGATCATCCCACCCCGATCACTCTCCATTTCTAACTTTGGGTGTCAGCTGGGAACACATTCAAATTCACTTAAATGATCACACAGGGATAGGGAGTACCTAATTCCAAATGACCACTTACAAAGCAAACTCGCAAAAATTTTGAGTCCCTAGGAAGCTCCCAAAATCCAGAACCCGTGGCTAATTGGTAGACAAGGTCCATTTTCACAGAGGAAAGAAGTGACTATCCAAGATAATTGATTTTTTTTTGGTTTTGGGACCTTCCTATGATTAGAAGGGATCCAGTAAAGGAGATTGAAGAGCTATGAGAGAAGTAGGAGAACCAAGAGAAAGCAATGTTCTGAAAATCTTAAAGAGAGAAGAGAGGATAAAGAGACCCTTACTATCTATGCAACCCTAGACAAGGTACCTACATGCTCAGTCACATTTCCTTATCTGCAAAATGGGGTTAATAATATCTACCTTTCACAGGGTTCTAGTGAGGATCAAATAAGACGGTATACATAAAACACTTTACAACATCTTGGAAGTTTTAAACACATACACATGCAGACTTACAAGACATCCCAAAAAGTCTTAGCCCTGAATGGTTCAATTAACCTTCTAGTGGTTCTAGCAACTGAGGTCAAACCTGATGCAGCATTAGTTTCAGTATCCCTGATAAGATGGCTTTTGGAACAGAGAACTTGTCCCTGTGAATGATCTGCCTTTGGAGGAGGCTGGAATCTTCCCCAGACTGGCGCTTCCCCAGCCTCTAAATTAGGGTTAACTGGCTGGTTCAGTTAACTTAATTTAACCTGCTAGTGCACTAAAACTTTGGGAAAGCCTTGTGTCTGCTAGTTGTCTCCAAAAATCAGGAATGGAGATCAAGAAAGTTTGAAAGCTCAGGAGAAGGAGCATAAAGATTTCTACTTACCCTTGGGACTGACAGTAGATGTGGGTGCCTGAGAATCACGTGTTGATGCCCATGGGCCTTCAGATGCTTTCTGGTCTGGGATATGGCTGACAGCTGCCACACTAGTATCAATGCCTAAAGGAAAGGATGAAGGAAGAAGCTGGGACTCAGTCATGTCAGAAGCAGTGGAGAACAAGAAGACAGGGGTATACCCTGCTCCTTCATTTCAGAATGGCTTTGGGCATCACTGCCAGTCTTTTTATCATTTTTATTTCCTCCTGTCTCTGCTCTATCCTCAGTCACCTCTTGTCTCTTCTTGGCAGATTTAGAAATGGGGAATAGCCCTCACCATTCTCCAGAAGAATTGTTTCTACCTTATCTCATCCCCACAGCTCTCCATTTCTGGATTTGGGTGTCATCTGGGCAACACATTCAAATTCACTTGAATGAATACCCAGGGAAAGGGGGCATCTAATTCCAAACGTGTACTTACAAAGCAAGCTGCCAAAATCTTAAGAGTCCCTGGGAAGCTCCTAAACCCTAGAACCCATGGCTAATCAGTAGACAGGGTCCATCTTCACAGAGGAAAAAAAGTGGATATTCAACAGCATTTACCCAAGAAGCTAGTATGTAGCAGGAACCTTACAAGGCACTGGAGATACAATGATAAAAATCACAGAGACTACTTTCAAGGAGGTTACATTATATCAAGATATAACAGGAGTGAAAAGCAACTATGGATAAAATGTAACAGTCCAAGAAATGAAAATAAAATCACTAGAAATCATTGCCTAATCAGAGACAATGTCCAAAATCTTTAGTAAATGGCTTTTGCTCTAGAGAAGGGGCACCCCACCCTCCCGGAGAAGAAGTCCCAGGTGGACTACATACCCATACAGCTGAGAAAGGGAAAATGGAGGTTTATATTTATCTGCAGAACTGACTAGAGTCAAGATAAAGTTCAAATCTAGCCTCAGACACTAGTTGGATGACTTTATACAAGTCACTTAAATTCTATTTGCCTCAGTTTCCTACACTGAAAGATGGGAATAATAACAGCAATTACCTCACAGAGTGGTTGTGAGGATAAAATAACAGTATTTGTTTAAAAAAAAAAAGCACTTACCATAATACTTGACAAAAAAGAGGTACTACATGCTAATTTCTTCCCTTCCTCATATTATAACTGACATTTACAAAAAAATTTCAGTGACAAAGCACATTCAAGTTTGCCACACAATTTATTTGCTCTAGCTCTGGGGAATATCCCATCCAAAGATCTGCTTTACAAAATAAGCATTTAGCACTTATTCAGTTACTATGTCAGTCAATAGAAAGAAAAGGGTTAACTTCAGCACCAAGGACCTCAAGGCTATCTTTGTATATGGAATTATTGGAGTAGTAGAGTTTATCTGACACAGTCCCAGGGCTAGGGCTTTTGGAAGCCAAAATAAAAATCCCTGAAAGAGAGCCATTAAGACAGATTCCAGCTTGTTTCATAGACAGAGTTCTTTCTCGTTTCAGGGCAGAACAGTTCCCTACTTCCCATGGCCTAATGAGATCCCCAGAAAGGGAGACTGGAGCTGATTTGTACTTGTGAACACAACAGAGGTGGAAGGAGCAGCACATGGGGAAGAAACTTGCACTGCCCCAGTAGAGACACCTCCCAAAGTGGCATCTGGGGTGTAGAGGATGTAGAGTGTCTAGTTGCCAGCTAAAGAAAGATAGGGTGACTGCTTGAGTCCTTCTGTGCTCCCTTCTGATTAAGGGACAGTACTAAACATTATTGGAGACTCAAAGGAAGAATTTCAAGGAATCCCTTACTTATCTAGGAAATAGATTTGATAGAGGAAGGAAAAGAGTCAGTTTATGGGCACATCCTATTGTATGAGGGCATCTGCTTCTGTGGAAGGCTCAAACGAAGGGACAAATTCAATCAAGGACAAATTCAGTGAGGGTAGGAATGCTGGTTTCTGCTGCCACTAATAGGTTGCTTGTAGAAGTAGTTGAATTTATTCCTAATGGAATATCTATGCTGATAGGAGTTATAGTGTTAATCAGGGAAGTGTTCAAAGCATTGATGAGGGTGGTCTCTGATGCTGTGCCTATGGTTATACTTGTTCCTGTACCCCCCCATGGGTTCTACCCCCTGAAAATGACAAGCCAGATATAGACAGTGGCAGAAGCACATAGTGTGTGCTTCCACTGTGGTGGTCTTTAAAGGAGGGAATAGAACCATAGCTGAGCTTGTGGTTGAGTCAAAAGTTGTGACATCTGTCAGGAGACTCCCAGAAGGAAAATAGGTCATATGGGGAAATGGCTTAATAGTCTCTGTGCCAGAGATGGTCCTAACATATGGAGGGTCAGAAAAATGGTGACTTGGCTTCCACAATTGTGTGAAGAGTTGGTGGAGACACCCAAATCCAGTCAATATTAAAGAAATTGGTAACTGAGAAACCTATTGCTCCAGAAGCTGAGTTTGATGAAGATTCTGTATCAGATATTGTGGGAAGATTTGTGAAGGGGAACATAGCATCCCAGGAACTGAAACTAAATCTAATTTAGCGCTGGCCTCTATATCTGTAATCAAGGGTAACTACAGGGATGCAAAGCTTGTCTCTATAAGTACTCTGTCCCTAAAAGATGCTGGAATCTCTCCTATACTGATGCTGGGCGGTTTAATTAATCTCCTTTCAGTGCCCTCTCCTATCGTAGCAGATATGACAGCTCTGACTATAGCTTCCATAAATGCACTAGCCACAGGGAGAACTAAGTTGATCCCTAAACTTGTCAGCAGTGTATCGCTGATCTCCACCAAGATTGAGCTAAAAGGTGTAGCAGATGAATCCTATGTCCGTATCAATCACTGAGGAAGTGGAAAGTTCAGGAAAGAACATATGGTCATCCTACACTTGGGACCTCAGGATACTGAGCAGACAGGAGCAGTAAGGAGCATATCTATGACTTTGCTGCTGGAATAAGACTTCTACTCTCAGTCCCTAGGACAGCTGAGGTGACTGCAGTGAGAGTCCACAAGCTTAGCAAACAACTTCAGCTATTGTATAGAACCATGGAACAATTATACTTTCTTCATTGCCAGTCACAGAAACATTATTAGGGGAGGCTTCAGCTGCTATTGTTGGCTCCATGTGGGAGGAAGACATCTCTGCTCCAAGACTAGTCCTGTAACATCTGTGCTATGGGCTAAGGTATTGTCCACATGTAAGCCAGTGCTGGGCCCTCCACTTGAATTTGTGACCTGGACAACTGTGGTCTCTTCAGAGTAGAGGTATGTATCCATGTGGGTCTGTGCTGGTCTCTTAAGACTGCTGAACTTGCTTCAACCATGAAGATGATTGTGGAGATCACATATGGATTGGTCTTTTGTTGATAATAGGGAGAAAAAGCCTTCAATGGAAGTCATGGAATGCCTCTCTCTTCAGGATTTAGGGTATTCACACTATAAAGGAGGCAGCATTCATTCTCTGCTCCCCAGGCAAAACAATAGGAATTATTATTTCCAGGGAAGCAGAGGAAGATAGGAGAATGATGGAATAGCCCAGCTCCCAGCCCACACTGGGGGAGCCAAAGGAGATCATTTTCTGAGACTAAGGAGTCTCCAGTATTTTCAGGCTACCATAATGCTTTCCTGGAGTGATGGAGGAGTGTCTATGACTTCAGGGTTGGAGCTGGATGATATTATGTGATCTATTGTCATAGGGCTATTTACATGATTATGGATAGAGTAGCAGTATTTGTGCTCACTCCCAAAATGTTTTGGGAATTTTTCAGGGTAGAGGAGAGCCAAGGTCTGGACTCAGATCTTATCTCAACTTCTGAGGTGGCAAATATTGTCCACGTCAGATTTGAAATAGGATGCATCTCTGTGGCTTTGCTAGTGACTTTGCCAGATGAAGACAGATGGAAATTTACTGTAGAGGCACCCATATGAAAGGAGTCAACTGGAGTTCTCTGTATCCCACTCTGTTGTGGTGGCTGCACTCTAGTGTGACCCTAGGGAAAGTGAAGGAAACTGTCCCTTGAGTGCTGACTTGTAAATGTATCCTGGAGCCTAGGATTGTCATGAATTCAACTGGGGTCATAGTGGGAAGAGGCCAGTACCTGAAGTCACTCTTGTAGAAGCCCCAGGGGGATCTGGGACTCTTGGAAAGAAACAAGATGCTTATTGTGAGTATCTTTGGACTGTGTCTGCAGCAGGGGCCACAGGGAAGCTGGTAGACTGAGCAGAAACTGAGCTAGGATCTGTCTCCATGGAGACAACCGCTGCTGCTATACCAAAAATAGAGATTCCCATGGTGGATCCTATCACAGAGATACTGCTGATCTCTATGGCATCTCTTCTTGCAGAGGATATAGCCATGGTCCTGCTGCCATTTTGCTCCTGCTAGACTGTCCTTAGTTTAGGAGAGAGGTTTGGTTGGGACGTATGGAAGTATCAGTTGTAATGTTTGTGATTACCACTCATAGGCATCCTCATTTCCTCTCAGGATGGTTCCTCCCTGCTCTTATATAATCTATCTCCCAAAACTTAGCATTTCCCTTTGCCTTCCATGACCAGTATAGGCAGCTCCTCCTGGAATATTTTCCTCAGTCAAAATATCCTGCTCCAAACAGTGAATCTGAAGTAGTAAACCTGGAGGTCATTCAAGAAGCTTGATCTAACCCCTTCCCAATATTCTCTCACTCAGCTCTCATCTGAGCTATGGCCAATCCTCATAACTCTGAATTATTCTCTTCCTGAGTTAAGGATGCTACCTCACTGCAGATGTGGACTAACCAAGTACTGCATCCTGACAAGCAATAGACAAGCTTTTGTTTCTGTTAAGTTCTTCAAAGTAAAAGAGTGGGTATTTTAACTTAGAAAGCATGATAAATTAAGAGAAATGGATCAAACAAAGCAACAGAAAAAGAGAAAATTAAAATGTTCCCAGAGACAGAAATTATATCTTAAGTCCCTAAGATCTAGAAAAAGCAGTTCGAAGAATTACAAAATGGAGGACTACAACAAGCAGAAAAAGATGGTCCAGGAAGGAATGATTTCTGTCAAAGAAAGCAGAAAGGAGACTTTTATTAACCTGAGTCACTGGCAGTGAGTGAGGATGCTAGGGAGTCTCTTAATGGGACACTGGCACCATCAGGCAAAAAGAGGTCTAGGATATGGGTGCTGGAAGCCAGATTCTCATCAATTGCTATAGAAAAGGGAAGTCGAGTCAGGGAGTTGTCATCAAACATTTAAAGACAGATTAATTCTTGGCCAGATGAGAAAAGTCAGGTACCAAAAACTGTTAAGGGAACAAAGTGAGGAAGTAGAACATGCTCTGAGTTTTTCTATTACTCCTTTCCATCCTTACCTTGGCTCCACAAATACTATGTTCTAAAGGAAAATTTATATCTTACCTAAATCACTTGCCCAGAATAATGACAGTCAATCTGAGCCAAAAGGAAGGAGGGGTGGAGAGAGAGAAGAGATGAGATGAGATGAGATAGGAGGAGTAGGGAGGGAAGGAGGAGGTTTATTTCGGTGCCAAGAACAACTAGACTGTCTTCCTAGGCAATTTGAAAAGGAAACTGGGTTTACTGCTAAAGAATATCATAAATGTCCTGAATCCCACCAAAAAAAAAACCTCTGGAAGAAGAGTTTTACATCTCAAGAATTAATTAATCTTACCCACTCCCATGGACTCTCAGGGATAGATAGTGGAAAGAGCCACCTGAATATAGGAAGGCTCCTCTTCCTGAGTTCAAATCTGTCCTCAGACCCTTCCTAGCTGGGCGATCCTAATCATTTAACCTTGTTTGCCTCAGTTTCCTCATATGTAAATTGAGCTAGAGAAGTAAATAGCAAATTACTCCAGTATCTTTAACAAGAAAACCCCAAATGAGATCACAAAGACAACTGAATAGCAACATGGACAAACAAGATACTCAGAAGGCAAGGCAGGAGTCGATGCTTACTTGTGAATACAGTGGAGGTGGCAAAAGAAGGGCCTGCAAAAGAGACTGTACCTGCTTGAGAAGTAGAACCCACTGCAGGCGTGGCTTCTGGGTAGGGAGAGATGGATGGCCAGACTGTCTTTATGTCATTTGAAGATGAGGTGACTGTTGGAACTGTAGTATCTTCTGTGCTCTTCCCTGACCCAGGGGTGGTGACTAACATCAATGGAGACATCGAAGAAGGAGAAATCCAAAGTGAAGACATGCTTGTCCAGGAAGTGTGTTGGGGGAACAGAGAAGAGGAGTCTGGCTTGGGGTTTGGAGACACATTAGCTTGGCTGGGGGTCTCTGCTTCTGGGGAATGACTAGAGGCAAGGCTGGAAGTTGTAGTGAAAGTGTTGCTCAGAAGGGTTGGAATGCTCACGTCTGGTGTCATTGGCTGGCCACTCATTAAAGTAGATACACTAGTTGCTAATCCAGGATTTGTGCTTATGGAAGATGTAGTCTGGATAATAGGAGGGCTGGAAGTGAGGCTTTTCCCTGATGCTGTGCTAAGGCCTGTATCCTGCCCTGAAGAACCTGGAGTCCCTGCTGCAGTAACTGAGACAGGGAAGCCAAGCGGTCTTGTGCCCACAAAGGCTGCTGAATGAAGGCCAGGTTCCTTTGTAGTGATCTCTGAGAAGAGAGACACAGCATCGTTTGAAAAAGTGACTGCCCCAGTGGTTGTAACATCAGTCATTTGGCTCCCAGGAGGAGAAATGGTAGAAGAGAAAGATCCTTTGCTATATTCTGAAGCAGAGATGGAAGTGGATAGAGGGCTGTCCCAGAGTTTAGAGACTAGAGTAGAAGTGGATCTAACTTCAGGAATTGTGGGAAGGGACCATAGGGATTCTGTGTCAGCCATTGTTGGAACGTTGGTGAGAGAGGAAGGGGACGTCCCAGGAAGTAAGTTTGAATCAGAACCAGCAACAGCTTGTGTTACTAGGTCCTGTGCTGTCTCTGGATGAGCAGTATTTGTTTCCATTTGTGGCACACTGAAAGAAGTGACCTCAGGCAGGGGAGTGTTCAAAGTCATGGTGAGGCTGGGACCTGATGCTATGCTACTACCGATATCAAAAATAGATGTACTTCTCTCTGCAGACACAGAAGTTCCACCCCCTGAAGCAGAAAGGCCAGACACAGAGGCAGAAGCTGCTGAATTGGAGTGAGCATCCACAGTGGTCTCTTTTAGTGAAGGGGACAGAACTGTGTCTAAGCTTGTGGCAGTATCAAAAGCAGTAACACCTCTCAGGAAGCTCCCAGAGGGAGAAGAAGTCATGTGGTGAGAAAGCCTGGTGATCTTGGTGGAAGGAATAGTCCCAGCAGATGAAGAGCTCTCCAGCACTCCTGTTGGCAGAAGGGGTGATGACTTCTCCTCAGCAGTGATGGGAAGAGGAGATGGAGATGTGGTGACAGTCAAGGATACAAGACTGGAAACTGAGGGTCCAACGATACCAAAGGTTGATGGAGATTCTGTATCAGATATTGTTGGGTTTGTGAGGAAGAAAGGAACTGTCCCAGGAAGTGGTGCTAAACCTGATTCAGCATTGGATTGTATATCAGTAGACAAAGGAATGTTAGGAGATGCAGAAATTGTCTCTGTGGGTGCTCTACTCGTAGAGGAAGGAGGAGACACTCCTAGACGAGAATATGACGGAGGTGAACCTGCAGCCAAAGAGGCAAGAGGAGAAGATGAGCTGGCTTCTGCAACAGGCCCAGGAGCCAATGGGGATGTGCTCTCAGCCGTTGCTGGTAGCTCAGTGACAGGTGGGGCTTCTGTACTTGGCCCAAGGGATGCCTCCTGCAGAAGACGGCTTGTCCCTGTGGCGGTTGTGTCCCTGGAGGAGCCTGGGATGTGTCCCAAGCTGTTTTGGGGCTCTTGACCCAGTCTCCCTTCAGTGCCCTCTCTTGTCACAGGAGCTGAGACATCCCTGGTCGAAGCTGCCACTGGTGTAATGGTCAAGGAATGATGGGAGGTGATCTCTGAGGCTGTGGGGGACAAAGGGGAGCTCACAGCCAAGGAAGCTGAAGTTGGGGCTCCACTATCAGGCTCTGAGGGCGTTGAATCTACAGGCAAGGAGGCAGTCACCGAAGGAGCTGCACTAGCCCCTCCTTCCTGAGTTGGGATCTGCACACTGGAAGCTGAGGCAGGAAGGGTGGTCCCTGTGATTGTGCTCTTGCTGCTGGGAGTCAGATTGGTCCTTTCAGGACCTGAGACAGCAGAACCGCCTCCATCCACCCTGGTGCTGGACTCTGAGGAGGCTTCTGGGGTGGCTGGGGTGGGAGTCCAGAGCCAATCCAGGCTTGTGCTTAGCACCCCCATGGTGGCTTCAGTCGGGCTAGAAAACCAGGGCACCGTGGCCCCTTCAGCAGGACCTGCAAGACGCTGACTGGCAGGAGAGGCTCCAGCTGCGGTGCTTGGCCCCAGCTGGGAAAAGGAGGTCTCAGTCCCACCAATGGTCCCTGGAACACTTGAGCTGTGCTCCCAGGAGGGAGGCCCAGGGCTGTCGGGGCTGGCATGTCTAAGTGTGGAAGTCTCTGCAGAAAGCCAGGAATCAGATAAATCCCTTGTGGTCTCAGAACCTGCCGGACTGCCTCCCAATGTGGGCTCGGGCAGCAGGAAGGGGGTGGACTTCACCACGGCACTACTTGCTGTACCCGCATTGGGCAGGAAGCTTTCAAGAGAAGCTGCAGAACTAGCCCCCTCTTCTGCTGGGATGGTCCCCAAAGACTGCTCCACAGTCGTGCCAAAAGGCATCCCAGTGGCAAGGGATGGCAATGGGACTAGCCCAGTGCTGGCATAGCCTGTGCTGTGTCCCAGACTGGCAGAGAAAGGGGAAATCCTTGTCTCAGGCCAGGAGGTCTCCATGGTCCCCATAGAAGGGCTGGGCACTCCGGGATTGGTGGGGGTTCCCGAATCCGCTGTGGACAGCAAGGTGGACCCTGTGGTCCCTGCAATGAAGGCTGTGCCCATGGCTGTTTTTCCTTCCTCAGGGGAAGACGAAGGACTCAGGGCAGAGGAAGGCAGCCCAGCCAAGCTGTTTTCAGTCCCTATCCCGCTTTCTGGCCTCCCTGCCATGCTGGAAGTCCCTGTGTGCATTGAGATGGATATGGGGACCATCTCTGTGACTTGGCTAAAGGACCCTGCACCAAATGGAGCTGGCCAAAGAGTGGGGCTGCTTGTTGGCCCTGAAGCAGAGAAGTCGGAAGGGAAGGTTCTCCTTGGAGCACTGTCTGCAGGTTTTGTGGTGTCAGGGTCCCTTGCTCCTGTGGTCTCCCCACTAGGGCTGGCCACTGTCAAAAGGGAGGAAATTGTCCTTTGGGACCTGGAAGGGAGGGGAGCATTGGAGCCTAGAACCACCTGCGGTTCCCCTGATGTGGGCACTGCCTGTGGCAGGGACCCAGTAACCATGGTCACAGTGGCAAAAGAATCCAAGGATTTGAGGTCTTCTGCTGCCGCAGAAGACATGGGGGAATTACTGATGTCCAGGTCTGGGCTTCCTGAGGCAGAGTCCACAGGGAAGCCAGAGATCTGAGCAGAGGCTGAGCCAGAAGCTGTCTCTACAGGCACGGTCACTTTGGGGTTCCCAGATGTGGAAGTTCCCATGGAGGATGCAACCACAGGCAGGCTGGTGGGCTGCGGGTCCTCTCTGCTTGAAACAGATGCATGCCCAGGACCTATGGCGTCTGGGCTTCTGCTCCATAACCCTGTGTCTAAAAGAGGGGATGGGTTGGCATAAGGGCAAGGCTCGAGTGGGTCCCTAGCAGATTTCCCTCACAGTCACCCTCATGGCCTCTCTTCAAGGCTTCTCTCTCGGTGGGAAGGAGAGTCGCTCCCCGTTCCAAAGCTCCAGACGCCACTATTCATTCTCTCTACCATGCTCACCAGGGCACCTCCTCCAGGACAAGCATTTTCACCACACAGCATTGCCAGGGAGACTGAGCCTGAATCCCACTCTGACATGGACGCACATCGCTAAAGGCGGGTAGAGACTGGCCGCCTCTATCCCTACGCCTGTCCTAAGACCTTTTCCATGTGTCCTCATGCACCTCTCAGCAGCCAGGATGACCTCCTGCACTAAACCTCTTTGTCTTGCCAAGGGCAGAATGGCAAATGCCATCTATTTATCGCCAAGCCCTCTCCTCAGAACGCCTCGTGAAAGGCACTGGACAAACCTCGGCTTCCCCTCCATCCTCCTAAAGGAAGCAGTCCCCATTTGCAATCCCAAAGAAATAGAGAAGGAGGCAAAGGCTGCCCACAGAGAAGGCAAGGGTCTGCAGTCTCCAAGAACCAAGAAGAGCCCCACAAATGTCCATGAAAGGCATAATGCCCCCAAAGTGAGAAACCGAGCAGAGCAGAAGGGAAGGACTGTCCCCCCTGTGTAAGCAGAGGGCTGACTCTTACTGACCTCCAACATTGGCTGGCGTGGTGCGCTCCATGGGCTCGCTAGCAGGAGATCTGGGACCTTCATTTGAGGGTACATCTGCACTGTGGGTACTGGGATGTAAGCTCTCGCTGATTCCTGTGAAGAGGGGAACTCAGTCAAGCCCCCGGCCAACAAGCATCCAGGGGCCATTCCCCGTGGCTGAGGCACCTCTGAGACCTGTCAGCTAACAAGCAGCAGGGAAAGTTTCTGAGGGCTTGCTGAGTCACCCATGGATCTTCGCTCTGTGCCCTTCAAAGATCACGCCTTCCCTTCAAGCAGACACTAGCTAAGGGGGCCCCCTCTCCTCACTTGCATTCTACCTCCTACCCAAGCAAACTGTCCACAAGGAGGACAGGCAATTTCCTCCCAGAAGGCAACAAAGCTGCCCTGGTCCACCAGGGGCAGGGTGAAAGTGACCACCAGAAGGCAGAGCTCTCAAGAGAGGAATCTCTCAAGCAGAAGACCTGCCAGAAAGAGGAAGGCCTTGGGGATCTTCCACACAAGTGGCTACTTCTCACCTCAGGTAAGAAAGGGATCGACCTCCCCCCTGCCTCCTCCAAGTAGATACTCCACAAGGGGGAAGACACAGGTCATGCACACGTGGGAACAGGGCTGAGCTGGAAGCCCCAGGAACTGAAAGCCAGACAATACCCAATGGGGAAGAGATGTCTGCTGGAAGGTTGGTACCTGAGTGGGAAGGGACAGATATCCCCAAGGGCTCCATGTCTCTGGCAGAGGGTGTGAATGAGCCTGTTGCCCTCTCTTTGGTGCTCCTCTCTGACCCAGTGGTGATAGACAAGGGCAGAGAGAATGTGGAGGATGGGGCCATCCCAGGTGCAGAGCTCCTGGTCCACGCTGGGGAGGGCACGAACACAGTCGAAGCATCGGGGCTGCTGGTGGACAGCTCAGGAGCAGTCACTGCTGCCTCCAAGGATGGGACAGACACAAGGTCTGTGATCGAGGGGCTGTCCAGGTCATTGGCAATGCTGGTGTCTGGTACAAAGGAGGGGGTGCTCACAGAGCCCGAGGAAGGGGTACGTGAGCTAGGAGCTGAGGTGATGGAAACACTGGTGAGGGGAGTGCTGAGACTGCGGTCACTCCACTGCTCCATTGTGGATGGGCCTGTGTGCAGGGGGCTGGACCCTGTTGCAGTGCCCAGAGGAAAAGCCGAAATGGAAGAAATCTCCTCTGAGAAGGTGGACACAACCCTGTCTGGATGGGTGGCCGGCCCCGACATTGAGATCTCTGTCATGAAGTGGGTGGGGCCCAAAGAAGCAGTCCTGGCCCAAGAAGCTCCACTGGTCTCTGAGGTGGACCTGGGCGGCATGGAAGAAGTGCTGAGCCATGTGCCTGGAGCAAGAGGAGAAGCCGAGCTGGCTTCTCCAACAGGCCCAGGGGCCAATGGGGTTGTGCTCGTTGTTGGTAGCTCAATGACAGATAGGGCTTGTGTACTTGGCCCAAGGGATGCCTCCTGCAGAAGACGGCTTGTCCCTGTGGAGGCTGTGTCCCTGGAGGAGCCTGGGATGTGTCCCGAGCTGGTGAG
>JAJPUD010009801.1:0-21089 GCA_023553655.1 Myrmecobius fasciatus | reverse complement strand
GGGGGGCTGCTTGTTGGCCCTGAAGCAGAGAACATGGGAGGGAAGGTGCTCCCTAGAGCACTGTCTGCAGGCTTTGTGGTGTCAAGGTCCCTTGCGTCTGTGGTCTCCCCACTAGGGCTGGCCGCAGTTGAAAGGGAGCTGGAGGGGAGGGGAGAGCTGGACCCTAGAACCACCTGCGGCTCCCCCAATGTGGGCACTGCCTGAGGCAGGGACCCAGTGACCACGGTCATGGTGGCAGAAGACTTCAAGGACTTAGGGTCTTCTGCTGCCACAGAGGACATGGCGGTCTTGCTGATGTCCAGGGCTGGGCTCTCTGGGGTAGAGCCCACAGGGAAGCTGGAGGCCTGAGCAGAGGCGGAGCTAGAAGCTGTCTCTAGGGGAACAGTCACTGCTGGGACTGTTCTGTGCACTGTGGAAGTGCCCATGGAGGATGCAACCACAGGCAGGCTGGTGGGCTCCGGGTCCTCTCTGCTTGCAAGGGATGAATGCTCAAGACCTGCGGCATCTGGGCTTCTTCTCCATAACCCTGTGTCTAAAAGAGGGGATGGGTTGGCACAAGGGCAAGGCTCGAGTGGGCTCCTAGCTGATTTCGCTCACAGCCACCCTCATGGCCTCTCTTCAAGGCTTCTCTCTCAGTGGGAAGGAGAGTCGCTCCCCATTCCAAAGCTCCAGACTCCACTATTCATTCTCCCTCCCATGCTCTCCATGACTCTTCCAGGCTCTTCCAGGACACCACATAGTTTCTTCACGGATACTCTAATTTAGGCTCTAGTGGGCTACTTGCAAATTGCCCTCACTGTGACCATTTCCTCTCTATGTGGAACCACAGACACTCCCCCCTAAATGAAGTTCCAAGGTGCACCATTCACTCTCTCTCCCATGCTCATCATGGCATCTTCTCCAGGACAAGCACTTTCATCACTGAGCTTGCCCTCAGAGACTGAGCCCAAGCTCATCTGTAACACTGACACACACTTTTAGAGACTTGTATTCACTGGCAGTCTATATCCCTAGGCTTGCCTTGAGCCCTCTTCAATGTGCTCTCATTCACTTCTGAGCTGGCCTGACCCCTTCCTCCAGTCCACCCGGGGAACCGGGGCAAACTAGCACTCCCCTAAAACCACTTTTGGAAAAGCACTGCCCACCCCTTTGCATCCCTTCCATCCTCCGAAAGAAAGCAGTCCTTTTCACCAAGAAATAGCAACAGAGTCAAAGACTTCCCACCAAGAAAGGAAGTAAGACACAATGCAGAGTCTCCAAGAGTGGAGAAGAGCAGGACAAATATCAATGAGATGCAGAACTCCCCCAAAGTGGAAAGCTGAGCCTTGTCCTTCATTGCACATCGAGGGGTGACTCTTACTGACCTGAGGCAATGACTGTTGTGTTGGGCAGCAGGGGCTCACTGGCTGGAGATCTGGGACCTTCTGTTGAGGGCAGCTCTGCATTGTGAGTACTGAGACCTTGCTTGTCACCAATTGCTGTAAAAAGAGTAAGTCAGTCAATCCCTGTGTCAACAAGCATTGCCTGAGCTCTGACTCTAGTCAAGGCAGAGAGACCTGTCCCTTATGAAACAGCCTGAAACCAGGTCCCAGAGCGACTCCTACAAGTCCCACCTTTGATCATTCCTAGCCTTTTTCTGTCCTTTCCCCTTCTCCTCAGACCAGTTGTGTTTCCTTCCTGTAGCATCTTAAAAGAATGATGATGTGCAGTTTTTGTCTAGAGGAAGGGAAAGCTCACTTGGCACTAAGGGCACCAAGTTCCTCCTTTCGAGAGTTTTAAAGGAGAAAAGCTACCAAGAAGAATAAAGGAGGCTCCAGATATTGTGAACTTTTGTTCCTCAGGCTAGATCACACATAAGCATTTTGCATGGCTCCTCTCATTGCCTCAGATAATTTCAGAGGTCTTTCTATCAATCTAAGGCTTCTTCAGTGTGAGTGATTTGGGCAGTGTCTGTAGGCCAGGAGATGCTGCTAGATACAACCCAGTTATCTGTGGACATGGATGGAACAGCCTCCTTCTATGGGAGATAGTCTTATTCATGGTAGTAAAAGGCTGCCCTGCTGATCTGGGCTTAGATCCTGTCTGAGCCTCTGACTTCCCTGAGATGGTAGAAGTTACTGTGTGTGTGTGTTTGGTGGGAATGGGTAATATCTTTGTGATTTTTGCTTTAAAGCTTTGCTGTTAAAGACTGTTAAAGGAAAAGAGACCAGGTGTTTGGCTGCTTTCTGGTTCTGTGCAGAAAGTCCCTTGAATTGCTGAAGTCAGCAGCCTGAGTAAGTAGAGGCAGAAGCTGTCTTTGTGAAGTCAGTTTCTACTGGAATCTCCAACATTAAAAGTTCAGTATCAGATCCTATACCTGAGACCTCGGGGGGTTTATGGATTCTCTGCTTAGATGAGATTGCTCTGTGGCACCCCCTAAATTGTGCTCCTCTCAGATAGGTCTGTGACTAGAAGGAGGAGTTGGTTGGGACATAGGGAAGGCTTGGGCTCAGGTGCTCTTGGACTTAATTTGTTACCCCTATCTCACCTAAGTCTGAGTCCTTCCTTGGTGCAGACACTGGTAAATCTCTGACTCACACTTTTCTTCAAGGCCTGGGGACCCTCCTTACATCCATAGCCGCTCATTTGTGACAAACTCCCGTGAAGAGAGCCATCTGTTAAGTCCAAGAAATCCCCCAGGCTATATTAAGTCTGAAGGAAACAGAATATGACCCTAGGTACAATGTGAATCTATAGTACTCCCACAATGGAACAGCTACAATGGCTACAACCACAATGGGAACAGCTAGAACTCTTCCTCTCCAAATCATTCAATGTTACATTGTCTAGTTCTAAGGAACAAAATTGGGGTCCCTTAAAGAGGTAGCCCAGTGCTTTGAGGAATTGCCAGTTTCCAATTAGAAAAAAAAGAGAAGAGAGAACAAGAGAAGGAAGGGAAGTAGGATAGGAAATCTCTTTCCTTTACAATGCCTTATGTATCCCATCTTAGGGTGGAGCCCACCATGCCCTCCTAAAGGTCCCTGTGAACAGGAAGCCAAAGTGGGAGCTTACTTGTAAGGAGGGTGGGAGGAGTAGGAGAGGGAACTTTTGGAAGGCTTCTGTCTTTAGCTGCAGTCTCAAAAGGGAGAGTGGGTGATATCCGTTCATCTTGCATCTCTGCTTGAGCCGATGTCTCTCCAGTCACAGTCTTTGACTCGAAAGTCACAGAAGCTTGGACTGCAGCTGTGGTTGGTACCAGGGTGTGGGTGAGAGCTGGGTATGAGTTTGTAGTGGACTTTCCAGAAGGACTTATCTTGAAGCTGGTGCTGGTGTCAATTGAGAGAGAGGTCTCAGAGGATAATGGGCTCACGCTTGTATCTGGAGCACTGAGGGATGTTCGGGATTCTACCACCGGAGAGCTGATGGAGGTCAAACTTTGGTATGACCAAGTTCTTCGGGGGGTGGTACTCACCCCTCCTCCAAAAACTTTTGTATAGAAGGAATCAGTGAATTCTGAACCGGTCTCCGTGTCTGCTGTTCCTCCCTTGGCCACCAGGGGACTTATTGAGGGCACACTTGCACTTTTCTGTGTTTTTCCTAGACTGGCAAAAGTTGAGCTTGTTGACTCCTGTTCATCTGGGGCTGCAGTAGATGGAGCAACATCTTTGCTGGTCTGTGCCTTAGGTGTGGTGTCAGATGAGCTGGAGGGCCTTTGGACAGACCTGGAATAGACAGTCTTTTCTCCACTCAGAGAGGTCATTCTCTCAGTCCAGGAAATGGATGGAGGGTCCAAGGAGCTGGGGTGTGGACCCTGAATGGTATGAGATGTTTCTGCCAGCTCAGACAAGGTGACGGCTATCTTTGCTGTCTTATCTTCAGCTGTCTGTTCTGTGACTGGCACAGTCGAGCCTGTGTCCCCTTCAAAAGTCATCGGGGTATCACTCAGGGCAATAGGAGGCAGAGGAGAGGAGCCCAACTTTGACCTCTCTGGAGTTGAAGATGTGGTTTTCAACAGGGTTGAAGTAGGTTGTATCCATGTGACCTTGGGACTTGTTCCCGCTCCTCCACCAAAAACTTTGGTGTACAAGGAATCGACCGGAGGAGACAATGGTGTGGAAACTGAGTAGAAAATCTCCCCATTGATCGTCTCTTCTGTTGGGGTGGCTGAAGGGGAAGTAGAGGAAACTATCCCAAGTGTACTAGTCTCCAGTGGAGGGCTGGAACTTGGTGCAACAGTGGATTTAAGTGGGGTATGAAAAAGGTCTTCATGTTTTGTGGTCACCTGGATAGATGTCTCAGCTGGCATAGTGGTTTCTCCCAAAGATGGAATGGTTTCTGTGGGTGCCCCAGACTCCCGGCTCCCTACAGTGGTGGTTTCAGGTCCCAGGTAGCTGGTTACTTGTTCAGGAGTGGTGGTCCCTCTGGGGGTAGCAGTTGGAGAAAGAGCTTCTCTCACTTCTGCTCCATTGCTGACAACAGATGTCAATGTGTCCACAAATAGAAAGGATGTGGGGAGAGATGTAGAGTAGCCCCAATCCCCTGACTTAGTGGTGACGCCAAAAGACAGGTCTGTCTCAGAGCTGGGTCTTCTGGTAGAACTTGTCATGAGACTGGTTCTGACCTCAGTAGAATCAGAGGACTCTGGGAATGATCGTAAACTGGTCTCTGAGAATGAAGTTCTGCCCACTGTGCCTACTTCAACCCCTTGAATGGGTCTGGAGGTCACATTCATACTTTTCAGTGTTTTTTCACTGGTGACAAAAATTGGGCTAGTTGACTCCTGATCAACTGAAACCTCAATGGGGACAGTAGATGGAGCAGCATCTTTGCTTGTCTGTGCCTTGGGTGTAGTGTCAGATGAGCTGGAGGGCCTGTGGACAGCTCTGGAATAGACACTCTTTTCTACACTCAAGGTGGTCATTCTCTCAGTCCAGGGAATGGAAGGAGGGTCCAAGGAGCTCGGGTGTGGACTTTGAATGGTATGAGATGTTTCTTCAGGCTTAGAGAAGGTGCTGGATGCCATCACTACCATACCCTCAGTAGCTGTTTTTGTAAATGGCACAGTTATGCCTGTGTCTCCTCCAACTGTTGTTGGGATATTACTCAGGGCAATGGGAGATAGGGTAGAGGAGCTCAGCTCACTTCTTGCCTGGGACTTTGACCTCTCTGGGGTTGGAGACGTAATTTTCATCAGGGTTGAAGTAGGTTGTATCCATGTGACTTTGGGACTTGTTCCCACTCCTCCACCAAAAACTTTGCTGTATGAGGAATCAACTGGAGTAGACAATGTTGAGGGAACTGGTTGAGTGATCTCTCCAGTGATCATGTCTGCTGTTGGGGTGGCTGCAGGGAGAATAGAGGAAACTGTCCCAAGTGTGCTAGTCTCTAAGGGGGGGCTAGAACCTGGAGCAACAGTGGGCTTAAGTGGGGTATGAGAAAGGTCTTCATGTCTTGTGGTCACTTGGGTAGATGTCTCAGCTGGCATAGTGGTTTCTCCCAAAGATGGGATGGTTTCTGTGGGTGCCCCATACCCACGGCTGCTTATAGAAGTGGATACAGGGACATTGGTAGGCTGAGGAGTGGCTGAGCCAGGATCTGTCTCCCCACTCACTGTCTCCACTGAAGTCTCTGGGAAAAAAAAAGCACCCAGTCTTTCTCAGGGAGCCTAGAGAGCTCCTAGGTTTCCTGCTTACAGAAGCTATAGTCAGGGCACTACCTGCCACTCTGCCCCTGCTAGACAGTCTGGTGATTGAGCAGTTGATTGGTTAGGAAGAGCAAAAGGAGGACTATTGGAATCATTAGCAGCACCTCCTTCCCCACTGCTAGCTGCTGCCTCTCTAACTATACCCTCCAACAGAATTTAAGCTCTTATCTTTTCTTTCCAGTTCTGAGCCCAGTGCCATATATACATTTAGCAGGTATTGGGTAAGTGTTTATTGTTGGATTGGAGGTCCTATGGACACCTTTTCCCTGAAACAAGCACCTTTTGGATCTGGATTCAAAACTCAGCTATTGCTACTTGCTACCCACCTAATTTTGGACATGTCCCTTTAATCTTTCTGGGTCTGAGTTTCCTCATCTGTAAAGGGAGGGGTTAGATTCAGTAACCTCTAAGATCTCTTTTAGCTCCAAATTTGTGATCTATAATGCTATGAGCAGTCTAAAAGTTCAATGCTACAATGTCACACTACTTTAGGAATTGCTCCCCTAACTTTGCAAGAGTCACTAAGATACAAGATAGTTTAAGTCTTGAAAAGTCCCTTACCCCACAGAAGCTTAGCTGCAGTTCCACATAGTTCCACTAGGAATTAAAGATGGGAGAGAGAGCACCATAATAGGGCAAACTCTATCCATGTTCTCCAATGTTGACTGGGATATTCCCAGAGAAAGATCAGGTGATATATCTAGGAATTGGCTAGTGGTTTCCAGTTTGTGTTTTTTTTAAGTATTCGACAGGGGGCAGCTAGGTAGTGCAGTAGATAGAGCACCAGCCCTGAAATCAGGAAGACCTGAATTCAAATCTGGTCTCAGACACTTAACACTTCCTAGCTGTGTGACCCTGGGCAAGTCACTTAACCCCAATTGCCTCACCAATAAATAATAAATAAGATGTAAAAAAAAGTATTCAGCAGCACCAGACTTTGAGGAGATATGGCCTATTACAATTTACAAACCTATCCATCCCAATAAAATTCCAGGCAAGTAGACAAGTAGAGAGAAGAGGGGGGAAATAAAATGTGAGCCCAGAAAGAAAAATTCTTGTTCTGATCCGATTAGTCTGAGTAAGGGATGGATTAAGGAAGCAGGCCTTCAGCAAATCCATTCACTTCTCTGACACTCGGATGATGAAATAATGGATTAGTTGACCTTGAGGATACCTTCCAGCTCTGGAGTGAGCTCCTTCTATATTAAGAACAGAATGAAAACTTCTACTTACCCAGAGGATTGGAGGTGTTCACAGGTTCTAAAGGGTCACTTGTTGGTTCGGCTGTACCCAAATGACCCGGGGTATCTGTGGAGGGTACTGTGCCTGCAGAATAGAATGGGGGAAGACACCAGGCTCAGTCATGTCAAAACACATAAAGAAGGTTGTGGAGGAAAATACACTATCTTTAAATATAGAGTTAAATATAGAACAGATATTATTTTCATAGGCTCCAGGGTATTTTGTCTTCAAAGTTCTATCCTGTCAATGGACAATAACACATTTTTCTTAGACTCAAAAAAAATAAAATCCCATATCTACCAACAAGAAAGGAAAGGTGATTTTTTTTTTGCTGAGGCAATTGGGGTTAAGTGACTTGCCCAAGGTCACACAGTTAGGAAGTGTTAAGTATCTGAGACCAGATTTGAACTCAGGTCTTCCTGACTTCAGGGCTGGTGCTCTATCCATTGTGCCATCTAGCTGCCCTGAAAGGTGATATTTTAAAGCAGGATTCATAACCCTTTTTTTCATATGATGCCTTGTGGTAGTCAGTCTGATAAAGCCTGTGGACCCCATCCCCTTCTCATCAACATGTTTTAAATGTATAAAATAAAATACATAGGATTACAAAGGATGCCAATCTATTGAAATACTGTTCTCAATATTAAAAAAATAAAAAATACATATACTTGAGGGGGAAATGAAATTTTTATTTTTAAAAATAACAGTTCTCAAAAAAGATTTTTTATTCACAGAACTCTAGGTAAAGGACCTCAGTAATCAAGTCAGTACCATATCTAATCTTGACTCCAAAGGGCTGATAAAGCAGACATCTCCTCTCAGTAGAGAGGTGGTAGACCACAGTTGCAGTAAGAGGCATAAACTCTCAGATATGGTTCATGTTTACCTGACTTTTTTTTTTTTTTAGCAAGAGGGAGCTCTATCAGAAAGGATAAGGAAGTGACAGCAACGTATAAAGACATAAATAAAACAAATTTAAGAGAAGATAAAAAGACAAGAGAGCATGATAGAAGAGCTAGGAGGTTATTCTCCAGGGGAGTGTGCAGAGGGACAGACATGGTGGGATGTCTGGGTCACCATCAAGATCAAGGAGGCACGGTCCTGAAATCAGGGCCAAAAAAGTGGACCAAAGTGGACCTGGAGAATTGTCTCTCTTTGTGGCTCTAACCTCCCAGGGCACATCCCACTTCCACTTTCCATGTCCTCTACCAGGTCCCCCAAAGGGAAGAAAGCACTGGTGGTGATAATACTAATAACAGCTGGCATTTATATAGCCCTTCAAATTCTGCAAAGCCTTTTACACATCATGTGTTCCAATCGCCCTTTGAGTCATGAAAATAGGTGGTGTTACAGATCAAGAAACTGAGGCAGAGGGTCACAGAGCTAGTAAGAGTCTGCAGCAGAATTCGAACTCGATTCTTCCTGACTCCCAAGTGCTAAGCTCTTTCCACCACACCGCCCAGTGGTTACTTACTTATAAGGAGAGTGGGATTGGCTGGAACAGTAGAGTCTGTCCCTGCTTCAGAAACACTGTTCTCTGTGGCTGGGGTCTCAAGGGAGGATGAGGCTGTCGTCTCTACTACACGTGTCTTGTCCATCAGAGGAGCGGTCACTAGTTTGGATGTTTCCAATGAACCCTTTTCTGAAACTGTAACACAATACAACACAACATGTTCATGTAATGTTTCAGATTGGCCAAGTATTTTATACATGTCATCTCAAGCCTCTGAAGCAGGTTGTTTTTGTCCCCACTTTACTGATGAAGAAACTGAGGTTCCAGTAGAGTAAGTGACTTGTCTATGGCTGCCCAGCTAGTAAGCATCAAACGTGAGATTTTAACCCAAGTTTTCCTGACACTGGATTGAGTGCTCTATCCAATACACCACACTGCCTCTGCTTCAGTGATATTAACTGTCCTTGCAGCCCCGTCTTCACTCCCCCCTATCATGAAGGAGCAGGGTCACGGGGGCTGCCCTTGTCCAGGATGCAGGGGCAGTGAAGGCTGAAGGAAGAGATTAGCTTTGGGCTTAGATGCCCTGGGGGCCCCCAGGTACAGATCTCCGTGACTGCATAGGGCCCAAGGGAAGGTACAGACTCACCAAAAGTGGTGACAACCAGGACAGGGGAGCTCCTGGGAGTTCCTGTCCCTGACTTTGTATCTAGGCTGATGGAAGATGGGGTCTTCCACAGGGGTGAGGTCCAAGTTACAGAAAGGCTGGTCCCTAAGCCTGGGTTCAGGGAGGGTGTGCTCTCCCCTAGAGACCTTTGGGCACCTGTTCCTGTTGCCAGTGCTGTGAGACCAGACAGCCTTGTGGGAGGAGAGGCTACTGAGCTGGCTGCTCCTGAGCCAGAGGCAGCTCCAGGTGTCAAGCTAGTTGTCAGTGTCTGCTCTGGGGAGCTAGACACCCTGCTGGCCTCATCATTACCTACAAGGACTAAAGAGGTCAGGCTTAGAGTGGTCACTGCGGACCCACTGGTGGTGGCAGGGGTGGGATTTGCAGAGAAAGTCACTGCGGGGCTCTCTCCGACAGCACTGGCCGAGGTGCCTCTGGCCGTAGCTAGAGCAGATGAGGTGGTCAGAGGGAAAGCTGAGCTGACCTCTGGGCTCTCGGGAGCCGTAGAGTTAAGAGATGTGGCAGCTGAACCTGGCTGGGGGGTCACATTGTCTAAGGAGGACAGAATTTCCAGGAAGGATGTGGTCAGGTGTGGGGCTCCTGCATGTGGGAAGTCGGGATGGTGAGCAGTCGGAATAAATTCTGTAAGTTGGCTCCCAGATCTCAGGTGTGAGCTCTCCATCCCAGGGCCAGGTAAACCCAGCTCCCTGGGAGGAGCTCCCGATGAGACTGCAGGGGTTGTTGGAATGAGGCTGTCTGCCACAGGGAGGGCAGCACCTGCAGTACTCATGGGGACTTCTGCTGTGGCTGGGGACCTTGGGATGATAGGGCTCTCTCCGGGCTTAACCACGGGGCTGCTGATGCTGGAGACATCAAGGGCTGTGATTAGTGCCAAAGATGAGTGGGTCCTTGTTGCAAGGTTCGCCTCCTGAGCAGCTGTGGTGTAGTTTAGGTTTGTGTGGCTGACTGAGCCTCCCTTATGCCAGAAGCCAGCTCCACTCTGAGTTGAGAGTGAAGTCCCAGGGGAACTGATACTATTCCTTAAGTCCAGGGTGTTGCCCGCTGTCCTGCCCACTCCAGTGTTCACTGATGGCAAACTTGGGTTGGGCCATCTGGTTCTCACCATGGCCAACCCTCCAGTAGCGGCCAGAGCTCCCGCAGAGCAAGTAGCCTGCTCAGAAGCCGGGGTCTCTGTGGAACCAGAGGATAGAGAGGGAGCTTCCTCTCCCTCTACTTCAGAGAGATCCCTGGCACACACAGTGGTGGAGGATGGGGGGGCAGACACGGAGTATCGCTGGGTATCTGCTAAGCTGGTTCTTTCAAACCAAGGAATAGCCAGATGCACTTCAGAGCTGGGGTGCAAGAGCTGAATGCCCTGAGGGAGTTCTGTGAACTCAAAGTAAGAACTAAACCATGTGGCACTCCTGCCCGGCGGATCCGCAGATGGGCCAGCTCTCTGGAGATTACTCAGAGCAGAGCTGGTGCCCAGCCTCTCTGATGTAGTGGGCGAGACCAGGGTCAGGGTGGAAACTGAGGGCCTGCCTGGGACTTTCATGGAATTGAGCTCTGTGCTTGCTTGTGTCCTCCAACCAGAAAGCATCTCTACAGGTGTTGAGTCAAGAGGTGTAACTAAGGGGCTGGGGCCTCCATCCTCAGGCTCTGAGCCCGTGGAGGCTTCTGAGGAGGATGCAGTTGGGAGATCAACTAGGGTAGTCTCTGCCCTTGCATTTGGAAATTCAGGATGTGGGAAGGGCCCAGAAGGACAACGCCCAACATCCGCCATCTGGCTGGTACGGGTGGGATATGAACTTTCAGCTCCAAGGACATCAGGCTCCATCTCTTTGGCCACAGAAATGACCTCTGATGAGGATGATGGAGTAAGGGGCTCTGAACAAGGAGGGCTGGTGGCAGAGGCAGTCACGGTGACAATTATGGTTTCTGATGTTCTAGGAGGCCAAGAGTCATCTCCAGTAACAAGCTGAGTGTGGCTGCCACCAGACTCATCAGCTGCTTCTCTGGTTGGTTCCTGGGGCAGAGAGGTCTTTGCTCCAATGCTCGCCCTTGACATGGTACGGGTTAGAGTCTTACACTCTGCTCCAAGGCTGGTCCTTGAAATGGAATACACCGGTGTCTTATACATGGCTGATTCTGCGATGGCCCCTCTATCTGGACTTGTCTTCAGGTCGGTGTTTGTGTCGATAAGATCATCTGTCTCAGGGAAAATAGTACTAGCTTCTAAAACTGGACCATGGTCCCCTTCACTTTCCTGAGCCTCTACTTTGTTCAAGGAGGCCAAATTTGAACTTGATTCTGTGGCGCCAATGGTGATGGCCATGGTGGGTTTCCCAGAGTCAGTTGCCTGCTCAAGAACAGTAGTCTCTAGGGAGTCAATAGTGGCAAGAGAAGCAACCTCTATCACTTTTCCTCCTGCCATGGAAGTGGATGTTGTGGAGATAAAGTGGTTCATCTCCTCACTTAGAGTGGGAAGACCAAAAGAGATGGGGATTTCGGACCACGAAGTGGCTGGATGGGCTGTGGGCAGGCTGGTGTGTAGGCGGGTCTTCCTGGGTACTTCACTTGGCTCAGGGAAGTCACTAGACATCTCCCTGTTAGGTGTGGTTTCTGTGCATGGCACTGCCTGGAGAGTTGAGGTATCCCTCAGGATAGTGAGAGGCAGGGCACCTGAGACGGGCTCTGTTTCTGCTGGGGCATACGGCGTCTCTGGGGCGGTGATAGAAATGGCATGTGCCTTAGCAGGTGATGGAGGAGAATTTGTTCCTGTGACTTTGGCAGAGTGGGTCTCGGGAGCTGGATAGGAAATATCATCAGGGAAAGTCTCCCTCAGAATCGAGTCAGAAGGTATTGCCAACAGGCTTTGTCCCTCAGTTTCATAGTCTGAAAATGCTAAAATATCGGAAGAGGAAGTGGTCAGGAGAGTAGCCTCAGCATCTATGTTTTGGAGGTCTAGATGGCATACGGACATGGTACTGGGGCTGACGCTTGCAGCCCTGGCACTGTGGATCAGACCCGAACCGGGGAAAGCTGAAGCCATCTTCTCTGTCTTCATAACTCCCAAAAATGCCATTGAAGCTGATGAAGCAAGGGGATGTTTCAAAGAAGGGCTGGGTCTTATCCCAGACATGGTGAGAGTCGTAGCTTTGGTGGGACTAGAGGATCTTGGAGTGTCTGTGCTTTCTCCAGGGGTGAGCATAGAATCCTTGGCACCAGAGAATGCTTCTGTGGTTGGTACTGGCAAAGGCCCCATGTCTGCTCCAAGGTCAGTCTCTGATATCCAACTTGGAGAATGGTCTTGAGTCATGTAGACAATTGAGTCTGTTCTGAACCAAGTGGATCGACTTGACTTGAGACCAAGGTTGGTTTCCACAGAATCAGAGGTGCCAGGAAAAACTTTGCCATCCTCTGGGGCTGGAACACTTCCTGTGCTCCTTCCCTGGCGCACCAGAGCACTTGTGGAGGCCAAACTATAATTTGACCATCTGTGGCCCATTGTGGCGGCCACAGATCCCCTAGAGCTGGTTGTCTGCTCTTGACTTTTGGTATCTCTATGGTCAAAAGACAAACAGACAGCTTCCTCCATCTCTTCTACGGTTGTAACATTGGTCACTGAACTATCTGAGGACTTGGAGGATGAGGAGACAGATGGAGAGAAGTTCCCCTCCTCTCTGATAGTGGGGAGGTTAAAAGAGGTCATCCTGTCAGACCAAGTAGTAGTCTGGTACACCATAGAGCTGGGATGCAGGCGTGCAGCATGGGCTGTTTCTGGGAGCTCAGAGAGGGTAACCTCTTTCTGTTCTTGCTCAGGTATTGGAATATCCCACTGAGGAGAAGATGATGAGCTATCAGATGAGGAAATGATCCTGGGGGTGGCCAGATTAGCCTCTGAACTTGTGCTTGGGAGTTTAGAGCAATACAGGGACACCAGAGATGTATGACTGCCTGTGACATTGGTGTTGGGGATCAGACTTACACTTTCAGTTTTAGGGACAGCCACGTTCATCTCCTCTTCTCTGCAAGTGACCCCTGGGGCTGCCGCCGCAAGAGGCTGCTGCAAAGAAAAACCACTCTCTACCCCCAATGTAGCAAAATCCAGGGCTCCAGCTGCGAGAGAGAGCTCTGGGGTGACCAGACTTTCTCCCATTGTGGACACAAAGCTGCTGGGAGGAGAAGCTGCTGCTGCAGTGGGTACCAAAAAGCCTGTCTCTGCTTCAAGATCAGCTCCTGTTGCAGTACCCAGGCCATGAGCTTTGGTCACATAGACAGAGGACTGCATTCTGGGCAATGCAGGAGGATGTATCTCGTGGCCAGTGCTGCTATCTAGAGAGTCAGATGTCCCAGGCACATCCATGCCGATTTCCACATCTGGAGCAGTACTCATTGCAGTTTCTTCATCTACCAATACGGTTACAGCAGACATATCTGAGCTCCACCAGTTGCTGCTGATGGAGGCGAAGTCTGCGGTCCCCGATTCCTCGGAGTCAGCTGTTTGTTCAGGACCAGTGATCTTTCTGAGAGTCATGATTTGAGAAGTAGCTTCCATTATCTGTGATTTTGTTATGACAAAGGATATCCAATCGTTCACAGTCATGGAGGATGGAAGGACGCAGGAGCTCTCCTCTGTTTCACTGATAAACTCCAAAAGAGCTGTGTCAAACCAAGGGGTATCCAGGGAGTCTTCAGATGGGCTGCCAGATTTCCAGTCGGCCGCGGGTGCCATTCCGGACTGAGAAGAGTCACCCAGCTCGGTTGCTATGCCCTCTGCGGATGCTGCCATTGTCACCTGTACTGAGGCATCCTTGGGAGGCAGGGCAGCTGCTGTTCTGGTCTGTCCCTCAAGCTTCTCTTTGATGGCAGATGGCACGTTTGTCAGCACCGAGTCAGGGCTCGTTTTGGTACCATTGACAGTGCTGATCTCTGGGGCTGCTGTAGGGGAAATGTCATCAGGAGAGGTCTCTACTGAAGCTGAGTCAGGAGACAGAACTAATTTCTCTGAAACGCCCGGGGATATTGGACCTTGAGGACAGGGAGCAGACAAAGGGGCAGCTCTATTAGCCTCTGCTTCTTTACTTGGGAATTCGAGGTAGGATTCTGACAGAAAAATGGGACTGTTCTCAGCGACCTTGACTTCTGGGGGCAGACTTGTCCTTTCAATCCTAGGAGCAGTCGAAGTCATCTCCTCTGCCACAGAAGGAACCCTCGGTGCCTGTTGCCAATTGGGGATTATGCCTTCTAACTTAGACATGGTGAGAACCACGTCTTTATCTGTGTCAGGGACCCCTAGGATGACTGTGCTTTCTCTGGTTGTGGGCATGGAGCCACTGATGGTGGAAACCGCTATTCGGGTTGGCACTGAGAAAAAATCTGTCTCGGATCCAAGCCTGGCTTCGGATGCATTGCTGGAGGTATGAGACAGAGTTGAGTCGAGAATCGAGTCTGTGCTGAAGCCTTTAGGAGGGCTTGTCTTGAGGCTAAGGCTGTTGTCAGTAGAGTTGGAAGTACCTGAGGAAATGGTGCTGGTCTCTATGTCCGGAGTATTTGACCTATCCACTGTGTTTGACCTATCAGCCAGGATGATAGTGGAGAACCAGCTAGGACTCAACCATGGGATCTCGATGTTGATAAAAGTTGAGCTGGTGTCAATGGATCTTGCTGACCTAGACCTTCCATTTGGGGTGATGGGAACAGTGAGTGGAGTGGTCTCTTCACTCGTATCAGCACCAGAAAGGCTGCTCCCTGAGCCAGAGGGTGAGGGGGTCATAGTGGAGAGAAAGGGAAGTGGGTCCTTTGCCGAGGGAGGAGCTGGGGCACCCAGGTAGCTGGGCTGCCATGTCTGGGTGATGATGGGGGTGTCTGTGGGCTCAGGGGAAGCGCTCGACCCTGCCACGTTCTCTCTTGTCCCTTCAGTGGATGATGTAGCTACACTCATGTCCCCTCCAGCAGTCTTAGGGATATTGCCTGGTGGAGTAGCACAGAGGAGGTCTGATCCAGGTTCTGTCCCTCCCTGAGTGTCTGTCCTCTCTTTGGAGGTGGACATGGTATACTGGGGGTCCAAAGCAGGACTCCCCCTTGTGACTTTGGCACCGAAAGCTGCAGGAGAGGAGGACAGAGGGACAAGGTGACTGAAGCCTGTCTCTAAAGGGGCAGAATCAACAGGGGGCTGAGGAGTTTGTGGTAGGCCGGGACCCTCACCAGTAATTGAGCCTGCTCGAGGTATAGGAGAGGAAACTGTCCCCAGCAGGCCAGTCTTGGAAGGAATGCTAGAGCCTGGGCTGTTGGGAGGCACAGCTGGGATTGGAGAGACGGAGGTGGTTCTGGCGCTCTGGGTCACTCCTTCTGGTGACGTCTCAGGTGGAGGGGAGATGGTTCCTGTCGGTGGCTTGCTCCTTGGGCTGCCGGTAGCAGTAGACCCAGTGAGGCTGGTGGACTTAATGGCAGCAGGGCCAGAAACTGTCTCCGTGACAACTGCCCCTGTTGGAGTGTCGGAAATAGAAGCTCCCTGCGTGGAGCCAATCACAGGGATGCTAGAGGCCTCTGGGGATTCTCTGGTCATAGGACATGTAGCCGTGGCGCCTCCTGCCCACCCACAGCTGCTGGACAGGCCCAAGACTAGAAGGGCGACTCGGTTAGGGGCACGGTGGGGAGATGGGGATGGGAAATCATTCCACCATCATGCCTTTTCCTCTCTGTCAGACCACTTCTTACTCCCAGCCTCCTACGAGGCTTTGGGACTAGCCCTGGATCAGAAGACTGGGTTCAAGACCTGACTCTTAGTTTGGTGAATTGGGGCAACTCACTTCATTTGGCCTAGTGGGGGAGAGAGCATGTTGTAGCAGCTACAGTGTCAAACTTGGATAAAATGGACCCCTGCAGGATTTGACTTAGAAAACCATAGATTAAAAAATAAGAGAAAATAAATAGAAAAAAAGAAAACCATAGATTAACATTATCTACACTGTATTGTGTATTTATTTAGGTTGTGCTGTTTTATCTATCTGTGTTGTATTGTGTTTTAATTTATTTATCTATGTTGTGTTTTTATTTATTTTGTTAAATCTGTTAAATGTTTTGATCTGGTTCTGACCATACTGGGGAATGGTCTTTGAATATGACACTTCTATAAGCCAGGCAGTCAGGAGGTCTTGGGTTTTAATTCAGCTTAAAATACTTAAAACATTTATTAGAAAAGTATCCAGTGCTTACAATGTGCCAGGTACTTGACTAGATGTGTGACCCACAGCTAATAAAGGCAAACCACTTTATTCATCTCAACTTGAGAATTCTCATCTATGAAATGAGGAGGGGCTGAATTGAATTAGTTTCCCAAGATCCCATTTGACCTTTGGGACTGAGTGTGCTCTATACCCATAATATGTTCCAAAAGGAAGAAACGGGTGTGAGGCAAGCATCTTCTCATGCCATCAGCAGGGGTTGGAGGAAGGACAGGGATGGGGAATGAGGGGAGGGGGTTTCATTGTCCAATGTCAAACTTCCCCAGTAGAGACTCCTTTTCTACCCCTAGCAATAAATTGGGGAGCTGTGCCATAGTGCAAGCCCTGGAGTCAGGATGCCTCATCTTCCTGAGTTCAAATCTAGCCTCAGACACTTAACTGTGTGGCCCTGGACAAGTCACTTCACCCTGTTAGCCTAAGTTTCTTCATCTGTAAAATGAGCTGGAAAAGGAAATAGCAAGCCACTCCAGTATCTTTGCCAAGAAAACTCCAAATGGGCTCATGAAGACTGAAATGACTGAGCAACTATTATAACAACAAAGAAACAAATCAATATAACATCATCAAAAAGCAGAAAACAGGAACCTAAGCAAGGCAAATCCATTACAAGATATGCCCGTGGTTGTCATCAGCTTCAGATAAAAAGCAGTTTCCAATGGAGAAGTAAAGTATTTATTATGCATCCACTATATACCAGGCACTAAGCTAATAAGTATTTTATAATTATTTTCTCATTTTATTTTCAACAACCCTGGGATCTAGCTATTATTATTATTATTACTCATATTATATTATATATACTATGCTATTATATGATTATATTATGTATCATATACTCATTATATTAATTATTAATATTATTATTAACCCATTTTACAGATGAGGAAAATTAGGCAATAGTTTTAAGTGATCCTTGAGAGAGAGCTGTTATTATTATCCCATTTTACAGATAAGGAAAATGAGGCAACCAGAATTTAAGTGACTTGCCCAAAATCATGCAGCCTATAAGTATCTGAGAACAGCTTTGAGTTCATCTCCAAGCCACTCCACTGCACCCAATTGCTGCTTCTACTCACCCGTGGGGATGGCAGTGGGCACTGTTGCCAGAAGGTTACTTGTTGAAGCTGTCTGATCACTAGTTCTTGAGAGAGGCAGCATACCAGCTTTGCTACCTGGAGAAAAGGATATCAGAAGAACCAAGAGATCAGTCAATATGAAGGAAAATAAACTGTTCCTGTAGGTACTAATCCCAAAGAACAAGCGGATAAACAGAATGCCTTCCATCCCTCTTTCCCTCTCTCTCCCTGGTCTCAGGAAACTGCACCACCAAAGCCCTTTCTTCTGATTTGCAATAGAACACTTACCACAGATCCAGTCATTACAGTCACCAGTTCCTGCCAATAGTAAGAAAAAGGTAATTTTGCCCCAAGCCCACCTTCCCACTTAGTGTGCAGGGAGACCTGAGGGGTCATGTGAGTCCAGACATGGCCCCAAACATGGGCCCTCCGTAGAACAAGCCAAGAAAGTCTTGCTCCAAGACTCCAACTCAGCCTTCTTTCCATGGTCCCCCTGCATGATTCCCTAAAAGGAAGTTTGGAACCTTACTTGTCAACAGGAAAGAGGTAGAAGGAGTGGAATCAGGAGCTGTCTCTTTCTTTGGGGTGCTTCCCACTCTTACTGTGGCCTCTTGCGGGAGAGATACTGATGCTGGATGGTTATCAGCCATAGATACTGATGTTGGATGGTTATCAGCCATAGAGGTAATGATAGCTTGTGTGGGTGCTCCTGCAGTATCCTTCTCTGATCCTGCAGTGATGCTGACTATCCCAGTGGCCCCCTGAGATGGCATAGCATCAGGAGATGCTGTGCTTGTCCAGGATGCAGGAGTAGTGGAAGTGGGAGAGGTGGATGAAATCGGGCCCAAAGACATCTGAGCAGTCGTTCCAGGAGAAGACAAAAGCTCCTGAAATGTAGTAGGATCCAGGGAGGGAGAGCTCCTTGCCTGGGAAGGAGGACCATCTGCAGAGGTAGCCATATTCATCTCTGCCTGCAGAGGAGTGCTGCCAGAAGCTGAGGTCCTTGACAATGGAGGGACTGATGTGACTTTGGAGGTGGGTACACTTTCTGCCACAGTTCTTGTTACCAAGGTTGTGAGCTCATACAGCCTAGAGGGAATTGACTCAGTGGGGCTGGTACCTGCCTTCATGGGGGTCGTAGCTAAGGGAGTAGACCAAAGCAGGTCTGTGCTTGTCACTCTGTCAGATGTGACATCTATTCTAGAGTCCTGGTGGGGAGGAGATGTGACAGGGGAATTGCTGGGGACCTCTCTGCTGGACATGGTGCCCATAGACAATGAACTCTCCCCCCATCTTGGGGATGGAGTAATACTTATCCCAATGGCTGCAACCTTGGAAGTCGGAGGGGATGATGGGGAAGTCTTGTCAGTCCTCACAGATGAAGATTTTGATGGCTCCATGGACATGGGAGCTGTTGAGTTTGGTTTGGTCCCTACAGGAGATGAAGTGACAGATGCACCTGACAAATCTGGATTCAGAGATTTAGCTGCAGAAGCACTTGGGAGAGTGGACCAGCTCCCACCAGGGTCTGAATTTTGCTCCTTAAGGTGGGTTGTGGTGAAGGAAGATGTAGCCTCTGGGCCAACCTTGCTTGTCATGCTGGCCGTAAAGTTGTTCATATCTGTAGGGGTTGAGGAGGTTAGAGTGGCTGGGAAAATATATCCCTTTTTATCCCCTTGGCACTTCTTTATTTCTAACCGGTGCTGAAACATCAAGGAATTTTTGAACTCTGGACAAAGTCAGCCTACCCTAATCCTACTCCTATTTCCAAGGAGAGTTTATTGTAAGCATAGATGCACTGGGGAAAGGGGTAGAGTTTCCCTTAGAGAGCAGGATAATACCCCTGAAATAATATCATTAGTCAACCCCCCAATACCTAGGAGGAGGGAGGAAAAACCACAGGTAGAAAATGGGGATGGTGGGCATAGGTGGACCCCAGAAGAATGTCCTCTCAACAACTAGGAAGCTAAGCAAGGGAGCAGAGTAGCAAGCTAGTGGAACCCCTTAAGGAAGAAGCCTCTCAGTCCCCTGAAAATATCAGCACCTGTGCCAAGGCCCCATTCACCCTGAACTAGTTGTAGGGCAATATCTAACTAGCAAACCATACTCCAATGGATGAAATGATGTAGTGGAAGAGTCAAAATCCAACTCTGGTCTTAACTGCACAAGACAATCACAGATCCACAATGGCGACAAAAGCATGACACCCCAAGCTGAGGGCCAGAGGTTACCCTTTAATTTAAGGGCTCAGTGCTGAAGTTCCTCCAATACTGAGGTGTCATCTCTGTGGTTCAAAGTTTTATCTAATTTCCCCATGAAGGAATATCCTCTCTAGCTGTGGCTGACACAACTTGGAAGATAGGAAACTCCTCTTTCCTACCTTAGGAGTATGTGTTTGTGTGGGGGATTAAATGTGTTGTTTCTTAGCATAGAGAACTTCCAAGTTCCCAAGTAATGATACTCTCTTCCTTTATCAACAGGAGTCAGCACCTTCTCTTTATCATAGTTACCTATTTTCTTGACCCTAAAGCACTTGGCTGAAGTGCTTTGTTCAGAGTGCCAAAGCCAGTATGTGCCAGAAGGACTTGGACCCAAGTCTCCCTAGAACCAAGACTAGAGTGCTCTATGTGTGTCTCTGAGTCTCTATCTGTGTGTGTGTCTCTTTCTGTAGCTCTCTGTGTGTCTCTGTCTCAGTATCTCTGTGTGAACGTCTCTATCTCTTTATATCTGTTTCTGTGTGTATCTCTCTCTTTCTATCTCTGTGTGTCTCTGTCTGTTGTGTGCGTGTCTCTGCCTCTTCCTATCTCTGTATCTCTGTCTGTTGTGTGTGTGTCTCTCTGTCCTTCTCTGCCTCTCTGTTTATGTGTCTCTGTGTCTCTCTCTGCCTCTGCCTCTATCTCTCTGTCTCATTCTTTCTTTCTTTCTCTGTTTTTTGTCTCCCTCTGTCTTCTCCCTTTCTCTCTCCCTCTGTTTTCTCCCATTCCCTCTCCTTCTCCCTCTCCTCTCTCTCTTCCCCTCTCCTTCTCCCTCTCTCTCTTCCTCCCCTCTTCTCTCTGTCTCTCTCTCATCCCTCTCTTCCCTACTTCCTCATTACATCACAACTGCCTCTTTTTTGGGTAAAGACTTAAAGATTTGTTCTATTTCCAAATAGGGGAAGAGGAAGAACTGTTAGGTTGTTAATAAAGTTCTTTCTAATACCAAACTAAAATCCATCTCCCTGTGACTTTCTCCAGAATGACAGAATTTCCAAGTTGGAACAGAGTCCATGGGCTGCATTAAAATCTCTTCTAAAAAAGGATCCTCATTCCAATTTGTGTAATAAATGATCATCCAGCTTCTGCCCACGACTCCCAAGGCAAAAACACCCTCTTCTTCCTGACACAGCCCACTCCATTTTAAAGCAACACTAATTGTTAGTATGTTTTCCCCAACATTTAGACTAAATTTGCCTCTTTGCCATTTTTTCAGTAAGTCTGTCAGTAACCACTGATTAAACACCTAATATATTTCAGGCATTGTACTGAATTGGAGCTACAAAGAAAGGCAAAGACAGTCCCTGCCCTGCCTTCAGGTAGCTCCCAGTCTCATGAGGGGAAACAACAACTAAACAATTACAAACAGAATAGATACAGGATAAACTGGAGAGAATCAAGAGAAAGAAGTAGAATGAAGAGAATTGAGAAAGCTTCCTCTAGATGGCAATATTTTTCACCTCTTCCACCCTGCT
>JAJPUD010009800.1:59305-70207 GCA_023553655.1 Myrmecobius fasciatus | reverse complement strand
CTCATTTTCCATTCTGATTCCTTCAATTTCTTTTTTTTCTTATTATTATTCTTAGCATTTCTAAAACAATATTGAATAATACTGGTGACACAGTGTAGTGTCTCTGTTTATCTTTTTAAATTAAATCCATTTTTAGCTTAAACTTTGAGATTATGTTTGCTACTTTTGCTTTTTTTAAATCAAACTGAAACATAAAAAAATTCTACTCCAGGGACTAAAATGCACCATGTAGCTCACAGAATTGTTAGAATAGTTTTGCAAATATTTTTAAATGATTTATTGTGAACTTAATAGCTAATAACAAAACCAATCAAATATGTATACAAAAGTTTAATCTTATATTACCTATTTAACAAATTAGAACCAACAAAAATGTGTTTTGCTTTGATCCCATTTTGATGGGATCATCATCTGATGCTCTGATCCCATTGGAAATACCTTTGGTCTTGTGAGATTTTCTATCTATCTATCTATCTATCTATCTATCTATCTATCTATCTATCTATCTATCTATCTATCTATCTATCTATCTATCTATCTACTCTATCTATCTATCTATCCATTCATCCATCTACTCCCTCTCTGCTTTTTTAATCTGCCTCTATTTGACTTTCTAATTCTTCCTGTCTCCCTTCTCTCTCTTCTATATCTCACCTCTCTCCTATATACCTTTCTCCATTCTTCTCCTCATCTTCATCATCATTATCATTCTGGAACATCAAGAAGGCTGAGGGCATTTGCTTACTCCTTTTCTACTAAAGAATACTTTTCAGGTCTGGACCCATGATTGGGTTCTGACCTGGGAGAACCTGACCACCTAAAATAAGAATTAGGCTCTTTTTCTTGGGCTATTTGGTTTTTATTGTGCTACTGGGGACTAGGGTCTCCACCCTAGCATCCAGAGGAAGTTACTTAAAGTTTAGATTTGATTAATATCTAGAATCTCCTCAAAAGGATATAGTAGAAAGGAAATATAGCTTAGGATAGTTGTTTATATTCTTCACACAGAAGAAATGCTAGAAACAAAAGGCTCCAACAAGAATGCATTAACAAAGAATTAAGTAGCATATAATAATTTATAACTACTTTTATACTGTCCTGAGAAATTGGTAATTAAAACATCAAGACATGATGCAATTTCAAGGACTGATGAATAGGTATTTCATATTTCACCTCACCTCTACACTGTCCAAACAAGTCCATTCTTCTGACAAGTCAAGATTAGGGATTGGGTTCATTCTTTAGCAAGTGGTCATCTTTTCCTCAAAGAAGCTTTCTTGTGGATATAGAGAGGAAGATATTATCAGAAATTCTAACCAAAGGATCACTACCCTGTGTGCTCTTCTAGTTGATAGGGAGCACACATAGGAGATGTCCTTGATCCTACTAACAAGGTGCAGTGAGCATGACCATGCCCCTCATAGAGAGATGCTTTCACAATCCTTACAAAGTCTCCCTGGTCACACATACATGTGTGTTTAGATGCATGCATATAAATATATATATATATATATACAATATATACATATAAATAGTTTTTTGAATATATATACATTATACATATACACACATGTACAGTTCTAGTTTTGCTGATCTTCTCATTTTAGGCTTTTTAACATATTTATCATTCTATGACATAATATTTCATTAAACATGTATTAGGGAACAGGGAAAGGAATAAACATTTATATAGTACTAACTATGTACCCAGGCTTTACAAATATTATCTCATTTGATTCTCACAACATCCCTGTGAAGTGGGTAATAGGAGGGGAATTGATAAAGTACTACTGATTAACTGATTTCCCTCCAACTTAGTTGGATGAAAGGAAGAAAGGAGGGAAAAAGGAAGAAAGAGAGACTGGAAAGGAGAGAGGAAAGGAAGTGCCAGCAAGAAAAGGAAGGGAGGGGGAAAAGAAGAAAGGAAAGAAAGAAGAAAATAAATATTTATTAAGCATATACATTGTGCCAGAAAATGTGCCAAGCATTTTACTAATACTATCTTATTTAATCCTCACAAAACCCCTAAGAGATAAATGCCTTTATAATCTCCATTTTACAGTTGTGGAACTTGAAGCAAACAGAAATGGTGAGACTTGCCCAGGTGTGTCTAGTGTGTCTGAATCTGGATTTGAATTCAGATCTTCCTGTATTTGATCAACTTTTCCACTTAGCTGCTTTGACGAGGTTTTATATTCTTAAAGTGTAAAGTTTATGGTTTATGCTCTTTACAAGTTTTGAAGCTCTTGGATGAAAAAGAGATGGGATTAGCAGTTAGTCATTGACTAGCCAAGGATTGACCCCAACTCTAGTAGCCCTTTAAAAATGGAGAAAATTTCTTCTTTTTTGTAAGGAAATTGAGGTTAAATGACTCAAGCAGGGTCATACAGCCAGTAAGTGTTTTTCTTTTTTGTTTTGTTTTTGGGAGATACATTCTCGAAGGAGTAATTTGAGACAGAAAACAGCTGACAAAAAAAGAAAGGAACCAACTATGGAAGAATAACTCAGTCCTCAAGGAGGTTTCTAAACTCCTAGAATGGGGGAGAGTAATCTCTCCTCTCCTCTCCAATCATCTTGCTGTGGAGTGATTTGCAGCTTAGGAAACAACACACCAGCAAGAAGCTATGGACTCTGCAAATTGCGAAGAAAGACAATTCTTAACTATCTGGACTTGAGCTGCTCAGAGGAACAGGCTGGGGGTCCCAGGTGAGTAACATACCCTAAGGAAACTGTACCTGAGAGAGCAGCATAAAACCATAGTGAAGAGACAAAAGATGGCACAGTGGATAGAGCACTGGCCCTGGAATCAGGAGTTCAAATCCAACTTCAGACACTCAACATTTCCTAATTGTGTGATCCTGGGCTAGTCACTTAACCCTAATTGCCTTCCAGAGAGAGAGAGAGAGAGAGAGAGAGAGAGACAGAGAGAGACAGAGAGACAGAGAGAGAGAGACAGAGACAGAGAGACAGAGACAGAGAGACAGAGACAGAGACAGACAGACAGACAGACAGAGGGGTAAAAGACAATGAGCTCTTATGGTGCTGGAAGTGTGAATTATCTTGGCTACAGGTACTCTCAGGGTAAGTTGCCTATTATGTTTTTCTTGTGTGCCTATTCTTTATATTGACACTAGGTGTAGTCATGGTAAAGTATGTGCCAGATTTAAGAGGGGAAGGAGAAAGGGAATCTTTTTGTTCATGACATGATAATTCAGTAGTTACCTTGGTTGTGAGCTAACTGTGTCAACCAATTGATTATTGCCATATTGATCTTTAATATATTAGCATCTGATTACCATCTTACCACAAGAAATTATCATTACAGTTCTGCTAACATTGGATTTTATGTGTTTGTGGATCTTTTCTATTTTAGTGGGTACAAGCTAGTATTTATAATGAACATGCTCTCATTTTGAGGAGAATATTTTAGCATAATAGATTTTTTCTCTTTTACCCTAAGAATTTCATATTTTCTAGTTTGAATGACATTTCTTCTGTTGTCATTGGTGCTCCTCTGTTCTTTTGTAATTAGCATTAATAAATTTTAGACTGTCATTTTATTTTCAGTTTAAGTTAAATATTCTAATGTGTGTGTTTTATTTAAACAACATATTACCAAATTCTGTTTTTTAACCCATTCTGTTTTTTTTTTATTAGAGAATTTAGTCTATGTTCAGTGGTACAATTAATTGGTTTTTTCTTCTTTTGGTCAACCACTTATCATTTCTTTTATCATTTTAATAAATTTTGTTGATTTAATTTTTATGTAGCCTTAATTTCCCCTTCCTCCCAGAGAGCTAGTTCATACAATAAATTTTTTTTCTAAATTTTTTTGAAAAAAATATTAAAGATGAAGAAGATTAAAGATGAAACCAGCACACCAATCAATACATCCTTCATATCTGAAAAGTATATGCAATATTCCACATTCATAGACCACTCACTTATGCAAAGGATCTGAGAGTGGGGAAAATGGAGTCCTTTTTTAGGGCCTTGCTTTTTATTTGTAATTTTGCACCATTCATTTTTTTATTGTTTTGTAGTCATTATGTATATTATTTCCTGAATTATTTTACTTAACTTTGCATCACTTCATCTTAATTTTTCCATGCTTCCTATATTTTCCATGTCTGCTGTTTCTTACTTTATTCTATTACATTCATGTACTATTAATTTGTTTCATCAATCTCTAAACATTGGTGTTGTTTTTCAATCTGATGTGTTGAGGCATGATGGGAGTCAGTGAAGGTGGGAGTGGTGGTGAAGGGGAGGGCATCAGTACAGCCCTCTGTATATACCTAGCCAGCAGTGCAATCTCTAAGTCAAAAATTATAGACATTTTAGTCACTTTATTAATAAAACTCCAAATTGCTTTCTATAATAGTTATGCCAGTTCATAGCTCTATCAACAAAGTACTACTGGGATTGTCTTTCCATACCCTTCTAATTCCCATCTTTTGTCATCTTTACCAATTTTCTGGATATAAAGAAAAATCTCAGGGTTGTTTTGATTTTTACTTTTCTTATTACTATTACACCCACATTTATGTACATATATATCCATACAATTTTTTTTTCTGGTTCACCAAATAATGGATTGAGTTAAATTGTTTTTGACTCATTCTTATCTAATCTGTTCTATTGATCTACTTTTCTATTTTTAATTACTATCAAATGATTTTTGATTGCCAATAATTTATAATATGGTTTAAGAGCTAGAAGTGCTATCCCCTTTTATTCCTATCTTTTTTCATCAATTCTCTGAAATTTTTTGTTTCTCCAATGAATATTTTAGCTTGTAAAGTAATATTTTTGCATGCAAAAAGAACTTCCCTTACTTCTAGATTTTGTTATTATTATATAAAAATGCTGTGGATTTTGTCATTTAGAGCTTTAATGAAGCAATTAATTGACTCAAGTAGTTTCATTGCTTATTTCTTAAGATTCTTCTTCTTTTACTTCTAAAATACTTGTTCTACATTATTTCCTTCATAGGATGATTGCGAAGAAACTTTAACCTGCTTTGTAAACTTTTACCTGCTAATAAAGGTAGAGACAGAAAAGCTTAGTAATGTTGGGTTGAGAGTTGAGAGAGATTAATTGACAGACAATTTTCAGATGATGAAATTAAAACTATCTCTAGTCATATGAAAAGTTGCTCCAAATCACTATTGATCAGAGAAATGCAAATTAAGACAACTCTGAGGTACCACTACACACCTGTCAGATTGGCTAAAATGACAGGAAAAGATAACGATGAATGCTGGAGGGGATGTGGGAAAACTGGGACACTAATACATTGTTGGTGGAACTGTGAACGGATCCAACCATTCTGGAGAGCAATTTGGAGCTATGCTCAAAAAGTTATCAAACTGTGCATACCCTTTGACCCACCAGTGTTTATATTGGGCTTATATCCCAAAGAGATCTTAAAGGAGGGAAAGGGACCCACATGAGCAAAAATGTTTGTGGCAGCCCTTTTTGTAGTGACTAGAAACTGGAAACTGAATGGATGCCCATCAATTGGAGAATGGCTGAATAAATTATGGTATATGAATGTTATGGAATATTATTGCTCTGTAAGAAACGACCAGCAGGACGATTTCAGAGAGGTTTGGAGAGACTTGCATGGACTCATGCTGAGTGAAACGAGCAGAACCAGGAGATCATTATACACAGCAACAACAATATTACATGATGATCAACTCTGATGGACATGGCTTTCTGCAACAAGGAATTGTCTCAAACCAGTTCCAATTGTTCATTGAAGAAAGCCATATACACCCAGAGAGAGGGATATGAAATGTGGACCACAACATAACATTTTCATGCTCTCTATTGAGGTTTGCTTGCATTGTGTTTCCTTTCTCTGATTTTCCTTTTTTTTTTCTTGTAGATAGGATTTTTCTTGCACATCTTGTCAAGTATTTCAACATTATTAACATGTAGTGGACTTCCTGCCATCTAGGGGAGGGGAAGGGACTGGGGGTAAAATTTGTAATGGAAAGCTTTGTAAAGATCAGTGCTGAGGAACTACCCATACATATGTTATACAAATAAAAAACTTTAATAAAAAAAGAGAGAGAGAGAGAGAGAGAGAGAGAGAGAGAGAGAGAGTTGGTTAGAAAGATCTGTGTTCAAATCTTGCCTCTGACCCTCATTAGTTCTGATAATCAAGAGTTTAGTGCCCCTGGGCAAGTCAGCATGTCAGGAAACTCCCTGAGAAATAACCACTGTGTCACTGACAAGTCTACAGAAACACAGAAATTAGAATTGGAAAGAAAAAAAAAACAGTCAATCCAGCTCATATTTGAAAGAAACTTCCACTATAACAAGCCCCACAAGTGGTCACTTGATCTCTTCTTGGAGTTCTATGCTATCTGCTTCTCATAATATAGTCTTACAAAATATTAGCTTTTGGGGGGGGGGACAGAATTCTGTGCAATACGGAATCAAATGCTTTGCTTAAAAATGCATGTAAATGATCTCATGATAGCATCCTTCTAATTTACAAATTTCATAATCCTTTCAATAAAGGAAACAAGATTATTCTGGCATGATTTATTCTTAATGAAGGCATACTTGATCTTTGTAATCAACTTTACCTACTTTACCTTTCTATATGTTCATTTGCTGTCCATTGTTCAGCTGTTTTTTTTAGTGGGATTCAACTTTCCGTGATCCCTATTTTGGGGTTTTCTTGGCAAAGATACTGTAGGAGTTGGCCATTTCCTTCTCTAGATCATTTTTATAAATGAGGAACTAAGGCAAACAAGATTAAGTGACTTGCTCTGGATCACAGATCTAATAAGTGTCTGAGGCTAGATTTGAACTCTGGAAGATAAATTTTTCTGACTATAGACCCGGCACTACCCAGAAGTTTATTTTTTTATTTTTTATTTTTTTGCTTTTTTGCTGAGGCAACTGGGATTAAGTGACTTGCCCAAGGTCACACAGCTAGGACGTGTTAAGTGTATTCTGAGACCAAATTTGAACTCAGGTCTTCCTGACTTCAGGGCTGGTGCTCTATCCACTGCACCACCTAGCTGCCCCCCAGAAGTTTATTAACTATAATTTTGCTGATCTATTCTAAAATCTCTCCAGAAATTGAAATCAATTCCCAAAGTTTTTTTTTCAGTTTTATTAAAATGCTTTATTTTAAAATCACCACACGTACATTTTTATGTGAGATTTCATAATAAAATAAACAATTAAATAAAACTAATAATATAGTGACTTCCTTTGAAAGTTCATGCAACATTTCACATCTATAGCTCTTATTCAATTCTGGTTTTTAAATAAAATAATGGAAATCCACTTTCTCTTTTTCCCACTCTTTACTCCTTTGGGGAAAAAGAACAGAAAAAAAATAGGATTTGTTTTTTGTAACAAATATGCACAAGGGGGCAGCTAGGTGGCACAGTGGATAGAGCACCCTGAAGTCAGGAGGACCTGAGTTCAAATCTGATCTCAGACACTTAATATTCCCTAGCTGTGTGACGCTGGGCAAGTCACTTAACCTCAATTGCCTCATAATTGAGCAAAAAAAAAAAAAACAAACCCAAATATGTACAGGCAAGCAAAACATATTTCCTTAAGGGCTATACACAAAAATATGTCTCATTCTCTATCCTAAATCCATCAGCTCTCTGTAGTGGATAGTATGTTTCATTATTAGTCCTCTCTAACCATGAATGATCATTGTGTTCTTTGTAGTTCTTATAGCTTTCAAAATGTTAAAAAAATATTATTTTATTTTTTCCAATTATATGTAAAGACAATTTTTAACATTCATTTAAAAAAATTTTTGAGTTTCAGATCTTCTCCTTTCCTTCCCTTCCCCCCAAATGGTGAGCAATTTGAAATAGATTGTATACTTACAATCATGTAAAACATTTCCAATATTAGTCATGTTGTGAAAGAAAAAAACATACCCCTCCTCCAAAAAAACCCAGGAAAAAATAAAGGAAGTGAAAATAGTATGTTTTGAGCTGCATTCAGACTCCATCAATTCTTTCTCTGTATGTGGATAGCATTTTCATCCTGAGTCCTTTGGATCATTGTATTGCTGAAAAGAGTTAAGTCATTCATAGTTGATCATTGCACAAAGTTGTTGTTACTGTGTACAATGTTCTTCTGCTTCTGCTCACTTCACATTGCATCAGTTTATGTAAGTCTTTCCAGGTTTTTTGAAATTTGTCTGTTCATCATTTTCTTATAGCACAATAATATTCTGTTACATTCATATGCCACAACTTGTTCAGCCATTCCTCAACTGATGGACTTCACGGTCAATTCTTTACCACCACAAAAAGAGCTGCTTACAAATGTTTTTATATATGTGGTTCCTTTTCTCTCTTTTGTGATATTGTTGAGATATAGACTTTGTACTGGTATTGTTGGATCAGAGGGTTTGATTTCCCTTTGGATATAATTTCAAGTTTCAGTCTTTGATACTATTGATCACATTTTCTAACTTTAGCCTCTCTTCTTTCTAGGTTTTCAAGATATTACTCTTTCCTAGTTCTCCTCCCACCTATCAGAACACTCCTCTGTGTCCTTTGCTGGATTCTCTTCCTGATTATATCCTCTATAAGTGTATCCATATTTATGTCCTGCATCTTCTCTTCTTTCTCTGTACTACGCTTAATGGTTTTATTAACTCCCATTCATTAAATCACCATCTCTAAGCTAATGATTCTCAAATACCTTTCCTTCCCCAAACTCTCTATTGACTTCCAACTTCTCATTTCCAACAACCTTTCAGACATTTTGAACTGGATGTTAAACAGATACTTACAACTAGATCCCAGGTGAATTAAGGCAATTACAATATACATGTGATGGAAAGAGCCATCTGCATCCAGAGAAAAGACTATGAAGACTGAATATGGATTAAAACATAGTATTTTTACTTTTTTTGTTGTTGTTTGCTTGCTTTTTCTTTCTTATTTCCTTCCCTTTTGATCTGATTTTCCTTGTGCAGCATGATAAATGTGGAAATATGTTTAGAAGAATTGTACATGTTTAACCTATATTGGATTACTTGCTATCTAGGGGAGAGGGGAAGAAGGAGGGAGAAAAATTTGGAACACAAGGTTTTACAAGGGTGAATGCTGAAAATTATCTTTGCATGTGCTTTGAAAACTTAAAAAGCTATTATTATTATCTTTTTAAAAAAAGAAAGTCCTGAAACTCTGCAGAAGAAAAAAACCAAAAAATAAACTAAATATGTCTAAAACAATTTATTGTCTTTTCTTCTAAATTCTCTCCACCTTCACATCCTACCTTTCTTAGTACTGTAAAGGACAACACCATATATCCATTCTTTCAAATATTTAGTGTAGGAGTCATCCTGGATTCCTCACTATTTCTCACTACCTTTCTCCTACCCCCGCCCCATATCCAATCTTTTGCCAAACCATGCTGACTTTACCATTGCAACAACTCCTGAAAATGCTCCCTTCTCTCCTCTGACTTTTCTACCATTTTAGTGCAAACCTTATCACCTCATGCCTAGATTATTGCAATAGTCTACCCGTGGTTCTCTGTATCAATTGATATGCCCTGCAGCCACTAAAGTGATTTTCCTAAAATCCAGGTCTATTGGAGTTACCTTCCAGCTCAATAAACTCCAGTAACTCACTATCACTTTCAGGAACAAAATTCTCTCTTTGGTATTCAAAGTCCTTCATAACCTAACCCCCTCATATCACTCTAGTCTTCTTACACCTTAATTCCTAACACATGCATTTTGTCCCCATGATTGGAATATTCTTTTTCCTCCCCTCCCACTGCTGAGCAACTTGGTTTCAAGTCCTAATTAAAACCCCAACTTCTACAGAAAGCTTTCCCTAATCCTCTTGAAATTCTATTACTTTCCCTCTTTTAATTATTTCCTACTTATCCTATATATAACTTGCCTTATGTTCGTTTGTATGTTGTCTTCCCCATTAGGTTAGGGCAGGGACTATCTTTTGCTTGGCACAGTGCATGGCACATAGGCTCTTAACAAATATTTATTGAATTTGTTGAATTAAACCGACTCTCTCAATTGTCTGTCCCCTCTGACTGACTGGAGAGCTAGAACAATAAAATCCTCCCAAAATCTTCCTCTACAGAGGGCTCTGAACTTTAAGAACTTTATAGATAACTCTCCATTTTCTATCAGCAGCTATGCTTAGCTTTGATTCCATAAAATATCACAGGCCTCCTTGGATTCCCTCCATCCTCACTCCTGCTTTTCAGCTTCATATTAAGTTTTTTCCCTCATTAGATTATAAATTTATTGAGGTCAAGAACTGTCATTTTTTTTTCTTGTTTGTATCCCTAGCACTTAGCACAATGCCTGACATATAGTAAACATTTAATAAATGATTATTGGAACTGTATAGATATGTATACATGTATTGGATTTGTCATATAATTTATCATATTTAGCATGTATTAGATTACCTGTCATCTAGGGGTGGGGGTGGGGGGAAGGAGGGGAAAAGCTTGGGAGAAAAAAGTTTTTGCAAAGGTCAATGTAGAAAAATCACTCTTATGTTTTGTAAATAAAAAGCTTTTAATAAAAAAATGATTATTGGATTGAATTTTGAAATTTACCTTTTTGCATTAGGACTTCTTGTTTGCATTAGGAACGGGAAATTCCTGTTTCTTGCCTTATTTTTGGCATTTGATATATACATATACAATATATTTAACAAGATCCTGTATTTCTCCTTTTAACTCCTGTGACTCCTGCAAACTTTCCCCTGATATTTTTCTTTGAATTGAAGATGTTCTATGTGTTTAGCTTGGTGTCTAGCTATTTCTATCTATCTATCATCTATCATCTATCTATCTATCTATCTATCTATCTATCTATCTATCTATCTATCTATCTATCTATCTATCTAT
>JAJPUD010009800.1:31142-59295 GCA_023553655.1 Myrmecobius fasciatus | reverse complement strand
TATCTATCTATCTATCTATCTATCTATCTATCTATCTATCTATCTATATCTCTCTCCCTTTTCTATCATTTTAGGTTAAAATGGTTTTGATTTGATTTGCAAGTTACCCAGTAAATACATTCTAATCCACCTTTATTAGGTAACCTTTATCCTTGGTCAGGAGTCTCTTAGCCCTATAGTATGTTAGTCCAAAGTCCCATCTAAAACCCATTCTTAATCGCCACTTTTTTTAGCCATCTGTTCACTTTCCAAATCAGTTTTTCTCTTCTGTATCCCTTCCCTTTAATAGGAATCAGAAATGGGGGAAAATAAAAATAAAACAACAAAAACAACAACACAGTGTGCTTTCTTGGTCTTCAGTTTCTTGCCAAAGATGTCACAATTCATAGTGATACCTTTCTTAGTAACATTATTTTTTGTGCTTACATGAATCACCAAAAAGTGGTGATAGGGTTAGGAAGATGTCTGTTTTGTCTCAGAGACATGCATTCTAGGAAGACAACAAAACTCTCTGTAAGCAGGTCAACAAATCTGTGTTTCAGTATCCCTATGTTGAGAATAACTTCCCTTTTCCCTATGACCCTTTTCTTTCTTTTTTTTTGGCAAGGCAATTGGGGTTAAGTGACTTGCCCAGGGTGACACAGCTAGTAAATATAAAGCATCTGAGGCTGGATTTTAACCCAAGCTCTCCTAACTTTAGGTCCGTGCCATCTAGCTGCTGGTAGGGAGCTTAAGGGTCTCCCTGTGATCCTTAATGATCTTTTATCTTCTGCATGATAGCCTTCTCATACTCTCTCATTTTTTTGGAGTTCATGTAGCAGCCTTCTTTTTAGGGCATTCTCTTCAGGAAAGGAATCACAAAGTTTTTTAGTTCCAAGAGTATATTTTGTAGTCTTTCTTCCCTTCTTCCTCTGTGTGTCATTCTTCTACTCTCCAAGCTTCTGGTAAGGGTCAAGTTGATTGCTTGGGATTGGGATCTGGAGATCTGCCTTGGTGAAGAAAGTTCCTGTGCTGGGAGTTCCCCACATGGATGAAATCATGTTGGAGAATAAATGTGAGCTATTATTATTATACTCAGTCTTTTAAAGCTCCAGCTGGCCAGAGCTATTTCCTCCCTGGCTCATCCCCAAACTGCTTCCCTGAGTCATAGCTTGGTTGATTGATCACTTGTTCAAGGAAAGCCCTCAAAGTATGGGATCAGGGACTGTCACCCTGTCTAGGCAAGGCTTTGTCTGGTACTACAAATAAATCCTAATCAAGGAGCAAATGATCCCAAATTAGCCAAACACCTTCCTCATTTTCTCATCCTTGAACTAGAACTAGCCCTAAGCTACAAGTTCAAAGTCTTTGATGAGCTCAGACCAAAGCTAAATTTGGAGATGAGGTTGTAGGAAATTTAAGGGATTCACTGAATACGTTAATCTCCACTGGAGAGTCACAATTTGAAGTGAAAGGAAAAAAACAAGGAACATGAAAAATCTTGTGTTTTCCATAGGATTTTTGCCCCCAAATGGTACTAATAGAAGAAGGTTTAGGTGATAGCAGAGGCCCTGAAGAGGTTTTAAATGCATTAGAAGAGCTCACAACTTAAAGGCATCTCAAGGTGAGCTTTTTGTAAAGTAAAGAATCCTTTTCTAAATTAATTTGCTACCTCTCTTGATTTTACTTCCTAGTTAAATTTGGCTTTTTGCATATTTATTTATCATAAATTAAGGCCCACCAGTACAGACAATTTACTCAATAGAAGAGGGATGTGCCATGAGCGTTATCACAAACTCTTGTCCCAAAGAGGGGAGGAGCAGGGGGCCAAATGCGGAAGTTACTTTTGCCAAAAAGACATTAAGAAGTTAAAGGCTTTTACAGTCAAATTCAAGAAAAGGGCACTGGAAGGAAAAAGTCTAGTAATAAACAAGCAGAAGCATGGAATTAACTATAACAACAGACTTTGGATAATAAGCTCATAAAAAACATGAGCCTTTAATAAGAAAAAGGAGGAATTAGCTTCAGTGAGGAAATTGTGGATGTCTTGTAGAAATAGCTGTGGTAAATACAAAATATCAGTTAAAGGAAATATTTAAAAATTAAGTTGGTACCTTAATACAATGTGAGAAATCAATGACCATAAACTCTCAAGGGTTTGTCATTCAAGAACCTCCATTTTTTACAGCTTTATCTCATATTACTCCACTCCACACACACCAACCTTTGGGGAAACAGAACAGCTTTATATGTCCTCCTGAAACATTCCCTCACTCACTCTCCTCCTCATTTATCAGAATCCCACATATATTTATCCCACAGATATATTTATCTGACAAATGAACAACCACCCTTTGTTTGAAGAACTCTATTGTTGGGAGAACCCATGATCTCTGAAAATAGTCTAGTATGTCTTTATGTAGTTCTAATTGTTAGAAAAACCTTCATTATATAAAGCTCAAACCTGCTTCTCTTCAAGTTCTACCCATTTGACAGCTCCTCAAATACTTGAAGACAATTAACACTGTCCTTCCTTCTCCAGTTTTTTTCCCAACTGTCTTCATTTGACATGATCTCCATGTCCTTCTTTATCCTGGTCACCCTCCTTTGGATGTTCTCCATTTTGTCACTGTCCTTAAAATGTGGTACCCACAACTTTTAAAAAATCCTCTGTTTTATCATCTGATTAGGGCAGGACTCTTACCTCCTTAAAGTTCTGTATACCATGTCTCTTGTTAAGACAACCTGAGATAACATTAGATTTTCTGTTTGCTTGTTTTGTTTTTTTGTTCTTTGTCAAATCACAATGTGAATTTTACAACCAATTAAACTTCCAGACCTTTTTGTTTTTTTTAATATAAACTGCTATCTATCCACATACTCTCCATCTTAAATTTGTGAAGCCATGTATAAAATATTACATTTATAATCTAATCTTATACTGGTTCTGTAACTTTTTCTATATATGACCCACTGACACCAATTGCAATCCATTCATATCTACTGCTCTAAACAACTCTTGTCCATGTGCTTCATAGAGGGATCCACACAATATGCTGGAAGCCTTTATAGCATTCTATTCACATTGCATAGATTCAAGTGGAGCATATGGGCTTTCAATAGTTTGCCCCTCTCTATTATTATGACAGACCCATCTTTTTTTTTTCTGGTCACCGATTTCTCTGGTGGCATCCTTTTAGAACACTTTATTTGCATGATTGCTCATCCATATTGCATTGCAGCCACAACCCATAATGTTTCTTCCCATTTTCCTTGGGAGTCATCAAATTATATGATATACACAAAGTCAGCTGTTTTGAAAACAAAATGGGCTAGAAACTTAAAAAAAAAACTGTACAATTTTCCAAAGGCAATCCAACCCATTCATTTCTTCCTGTTGAATTTTGGGCCCAGCTTCACTCCAGTGCTTTGTTTTGACCTGAAGATTACTCTGGTTTTTCAAAGACTATGCTAATCAAGAATAATCTCTGGCCAGTTGAGTATAGTCCTGGCAAGAGACTATTCCTTCCTTCTGAGGAGCAGCATAGCTAAGTATGGATAGCTGGCTAGTAAATCATAAATTCTTTGGCCATGGCAACCCAGGTAACAAAGACTTTATTTATATTTATCTCTATTAAATTATATCTTGTAAGAATGCAGATTAGGGAAGTTCCCGATTAAATTAGGGAGTTTTCCTAAACTCTATATGGTAATGGAATAGCCAAGTGGGATTTTGTAAACAACCTGCTAACACAATAGGATGCTGGCTGTTGGATGAAAGCATCTGTTGGAACACGAAGAGATTCTAAAGATTGTCTGGTTGATCTCAGGATCATTAAATCTGCCTCTTGGATCTTTCAGAAATTAGCTGGCCTTACTTTGAGGTAGTCACCTTGTGCTATAAACTCAAAAGTCACCTCTAGAGGAAGTAATGAGCTACTGAGGAAGTTCTGAGTCTTTGATGATTCACTTGTACTTTTTAAAAATGGTGTTTTGTGACAGAAGCCCATGGCCAATGGTGATGTGCTTGCATGTATCCAGAGAGGGAAGTTCAAGGATTTTGGTTTCTGAATATCAAGCTGTGTAAAGAGAATTAAGAAATGAGAGAGTTTGACACCTGGATCTGAAATCTGGAGCTACAGATAACTACTGCTGGTCCTACAATAATAGTTTTGTTTCTTTCTGAAAAGAGGGTAGCAGTATCTAGGAAAGAACTTTATCCCATTCATAAGCTGGAGGCAGCAGAGGTAATAGCTAGCTGGTGCTATTGCAGATTGCAGATCTATTGATCTCGATCATCATTAGGTTTGGAGTCAGGAAAACCTGACTCAGATCTAGCCTCACTATTGATTAGTTGTGTAAATCTGGGCAAGTCACTTAACCTGGCTTGCCTCAGTCTCTTCATCTTTAAAATTGGGATAATAATAGAACCCACTTCTTAGTGTTGTTGGGAAATAATAATTGAAAAGTGCTTTATTTTATCTGTCACTTACCTAAACCACTTCACTAACTTATTAACTATTTTCCTTAATGACTCTCTAACCAGTTTATCATTTGATTCACTAGCTGCAAAATACACAGGCCTGAAGGGCATTGCAGCCAGCAACTTTCCTAAGTTTGAACTGGATTAAAATTTAAATAGGAAGTATTTAACAAAACAAATAAAAATACAGTAAAACACAGATAATGTTAATGCATGGTTTTCTAAATTGACATGCATGTCTTCCAGTGATCTTTAAGTAAAATTTAATGACTCTCTGTTCTCCCAAATATGTGTATACTTGAAGCCTTGAAGAGAAGAATGAAGCTGACCAAGATGTGTTTATCTCAGAAGCAGCTTCTCTCTACTGGCTCTCCCTTGATGTTGAGTTTCTGTGTAATTGGGGGCCATATTATTTCTTGACATTTTCCTGGGTTTCAGTATCACCTGCAAAAAACTGGCCCATGCTGAGATGGGGTAATTATCAGAAGCTTCATTTCTAACCATATTTCTCACTCTTGGCTCTAGCTTATGGCTCCATTGCTGTAATCCACCATCTCCCACAGCTCCAGCATGATAGTACCTCATTTTGAGCAAATGGGTCATGTCATTCATTTTGTAAATAGCAGCAGATCCTATTTCAGCCCATCACAATTACTTCTTAAAGGACAACCTCCCTAAGTGCTCACCAGAAAAAGGACAGCTAAACACATCTTGGTCAGCTTCATTCTTCTCTTCAAGGTTTCAAGTGCATGTATTTGGGAGAGTATGAAGAACTGTACTTGATTCAGTCCTCCAATATACTTGATAATATTATAGAATGAGGGGCAAAGCCCAAGATCCTGATTAACCCCATTTGTAGGATGTGAGGGGCATGTTATAGACAATGAGAGCTAAGGATGTGCTCTTTTCGGATTTTTAGTGTACTCATTTGTGTTTGGAAAATATAGGTACTGGCTGAACAATTAGTAGAGACATTGTACTTGACCCAGGAAAGGATGGTGCCTTTTGCCCTCCCATTTAATTACTTTATTTATTACATATTTAATTAATTTGGGAGAATATAAGAGATGAGAGTTTAAGAATGGGTGAATCCTGGCCAGGAAGAGTTGAGAAGACAATCAACTCTGGGGGAAGGACTGAGCTATCAAGAGGATTCTGAGCTCTAGAAGACTTATTCTTTACCTTTTCCTTTGTGCTTCTCAAAAAGTACACTATTAGACTGTGGGGTGGAGCTTTTCTTCCCTCCTCCTCCTCCCACCATGGGAGTGCCTTGTAGCAGAAGCACATGGTTATAGGAAATAGATCTGAATGCAGCTCAGGAAGGGAAGGCAAGGATATCAGTTTCTCAACTTAATTTTACATGCACAGAAGGGTGGATTTTGAATTCTTTAGATAGTATGATTCTGGAATCTAGCCTTTTATCAGAGGAGGAAGATTTCCAGAACGGCACGGGTTTCATGAGTTGCGTTAGGGTAAACTGAGGCTCAAGAGTTGCTGAACTGGAGAGTTTCAGACATTGGAGCTGGGGTAAAGATTTCCTGATGAAGAAAGTCAATATGGCTCTTGGGCAGGGTCTTACTTGGAGTGCAGAACAATTTAGGATTTGGGGTTAGCCAGAAACTGGAAGCCATGGAGGTTACAACTGAACAAGGTTCAGTAATGACCAGCAGGACAGAAGCCCAAAAGGGTATTGTACCCAGCAAAAATGCTCAGTGAAGTGATATGGCCCAACAAAGTAGAATGAGGACATTTCCAGAAGACATTGTGAACCCTGAAGCATCCACTTGTTTGCTCTTCTCATAGATGGGGTGAATATTTCCAAGAGAGTGGTCCATAGATTTATGAAACTATTTTTTGGAATGCAAACCTATAGAGTACCTTGAACTTGGAATAGTCATTCTTTGGGAAACCCATTCTGTGGTGTGCATTGGGAGGGTAGCCTGAAGGTCACCATCTAGGATCCTTGAATTCATTGATGTGAGTATTTCTGATGCAAATCACAAGCATGGCACTTTTTGTTACATGGTCTTTATGCTATATGGCCAGGGAATAGAGAGTTGGGCCTGGATTTAGGAAGACTCGCCTTCCTGAATTCAAATGTGACCTCAGACACTTTTTTAGCTGTGTGACCTTGGGCAAATCACTTTACTCTGTTTGCCTCAGTTTCCTCATCTGTAAAATAAGCTAGAGATGGTAAAAGCAAACTATTCCAGTGTCTTGCCAAGAAAACCCCAAATGGGGTCGGGAAAGTCAAACATGAATGAAATGACTGAACTTCATGAGTTACCTTTTATTTAAAAAATATTCATCATCTGGATGAATTTTCTTAACTGAGTTGGCCCTCAGATGACAGATATGATCTATATCTGGAAACTTTTAATTACAAATTCATTTTCCATTGATTTTCTTGATGATGATGCTAAATTTTACAGACACCAACAAACTTGAACATTACCATATGCAAAGAATAGAAAGAGAGTTGTTTAGAGAACTGGGTTTCCAACCAAGCCCCGGGCTCTTTGTGTGCTACTATATGTAGTAGTTTCTTCTTTTGGAAGAGGATCAGTGACATTATAGGTAATATTTCGAATGTATATGAATTGGATTTCAAGAAAGCACAAAGTTATCAGCTTCACTCTCCCTGAGTCATCAAAATTCAATGACAAGACTAAAGTCTTGATCTGCACAGAAGGAGACAGGATTCCTAATTAGTGGGGAGAATGCTGAGTGTGACAACCATACCTAGATATTGCATTGAAGTTGGTGGTAGAGCTTTATCAAGAGAGACATATGGTTCCACACATTCTTTGGGAGCAAGACTTGTAAAAAAGACCTTGGAAGCTGCAGATGTGTGGAAAAGGAAGGAAACAACATTTATTATGCACCCAATGTATACTAGCCAGACACTGTATCCTCCCAACTTTTAATGCTACCTTGTACTCCTTAGGGGATTTTACACTTTAGTTTGCTAGATAGTCAATCCCCACAGAACTACACAGTCCATAAAACTCATAATAAGGGAAGGCGAGGTCCAGGTTTGTTCCTCTATTTGTCATTTTCATTACCAATTCTTCCCTTCCCCTATTCATGAGGGCTGCTCTAAGAACTTAGCAGTTGCACCATTGCCCCAGTCTCCTGTTTCTGAGTACTACTACTTCTGAGGCGACTGGCTATGTGATTTCTCCTCCAAGAATTCCTTTACTGGTTGCCCTTACCTCTCCTTCTCTGGAGCGGAAAGATTCCCTGGGGAACTGTACAGAAATGCAAACTGGAATTCCACAAATGTGGGTAACAAGCTTTCCAGCTCCCTTACAAGTACTCAAGGAAAAAAGCATAAAAAAGACAGCCTTGATGTTACCTCCACAGAATATGCAAAAGCTTCCATGAAATCACAGTAGCCCATAAATACTTATATGAAACACACAATGAATTCAAAATAACCCCTACATTTTCCTTAGAAGGGAATGGAATTGAATAGACTGAGGAACAACATCCCAATTTTCTGATAGATTCTGGGCTCTACCATAGGGTTTTACATAGTTCATCCCAGATTTGTAGTGTCACCCTGTGGTTTATACTTCTGTCTAGGAGGAAAACATTTTAGGGCTGCCGGACAGCAACTCCCTTGCCATTAGACACGAATTATCTGAATGACTTACAACAATATCAGGGTGTAAAGTAGAAACCTGCTACTCTCCAGTTGCTTTATGGTTTTATGGTTTGAGTTTTTTAATACTTCCCCAGCTATATAAACCATGCAGGAAAATTGTCTTATTCATTTCTCCAAGAGGGATGTTGGTCCAGAAGTTTGCTTCTCTCTGTAGAGCAGAGATTCTTAGCCTGGAGCCCATGAACTTATCTTTTTAAAAAAAATGTTGATAAGCATTCCTACTTGCTTTTAGTAGTTTCCCAAATTATACCTAATCAAAAAAGGGGATGTTAAATTCTACAGAATTATGCGTTAGTTGGAAGAGACCTCTAGTGGATAATATCATTTTCTATTTATTATTTGGGGAAAATGTCAAAATGCTATAAAGTATAATATTTAATTTTTGTATAGTGCATAATAATGCTAGATAATATAATAGTTAATCTTGAAAATATATTTACATTATAAATTTAAATTTAAAACATTTTTAATTTGGGCCATATGCATTAAAGTTAGTATATGTTTTGAGAATTTATAATTAAAATATAATGCAAATATTAACAAAAAATTTTGATAACTATATCTCAATATAGTTTGTTTTATTTGAAATCTCACATATTTTATTTTATACATTTAAAATGTGACTTTGAAATGACTTTGATGGTAATAGCGATCAAATATTTGAATTTTTGTCACATGGACAAAAATTAGATCCAAAAAGCAATACTTGAAGCAATGGACAGAAGTTGTACAGTACATGATTTATGGTAGGATAGAAGAAAAAAATTCTCAACAATAAGATTTGTCCAACAAATAGAATGTGCTATTTCATGAGATAGTGAGTTCCTCATTAGTTGATGTCTTCAAGGGGAGGCTTAATGACCACTCGGTTAGATATGTAATCAGAAATTTGTTAAATTGGCTTAATTATTGAGTCAAGTAACAGTAATTTACCAAATACCTATTATGTGTACAAGGTCCCTTCCAATCCTGTGACGGTGATTCTATAACACATGCCTGCCTTTATTGGCTTTTGGCATCTATTCTTTACTTTCCAAAAAGGGATCAAGAAAGAATACAGGAAAAGGACAAAGGCAGACCAGGAGGGAGACAAGCCTCATGACCTATTCCCTTTATGTCAATGGCTGCTTTTATCTTTTAAAACATTGTGAATTATTAATATTTTCTTCAAAACCCAGATCAATCTGGCATAAACTCACAGATGTATCATAGAATCTTAAAGTTGAAAAAGACCTTAGAGGTCATCTACTCTAATCTACACTCACCACAGGAAGACCCTCTATAAGTATCCCTTAATAAACTCTGCTTAAATAACTCCAATGATAGGGAGCTCATTGCCATTCAAGAGAGTACATTTCATTTTTTGGACAGCTCTAATTGTTAAAAATTCTTCCTTAGATTAAGCTGATATCTGACTCTTTGTAACTTCCACCCACTGTCCCTACTTCTGCCTAAAGAGAATAAATCTCTCCTCTCTTCCATATGTCAACTTTCAAATAGAAGAAGAAATAATGTCCATCCGTTTGGCTTTTTCCCTTCTATCCACCTACTCTTTGTTCTTCTCCAGCCTAAATATATACAACTCCTTTAACTATTCATAATATTACATCATTTTGAGTTTATTCATCATGTTGCTCACCTTCCTCTAAACATGTAAATATCCTTTTCAAAATAAGCACCAAGACTTTTGACTAAGCCTGAACACAAGGAGACTACCACCTCCTTTATTCTGGTATCATAGTTTTATTAATGTAGCCTAAGATTGTATTAGATTTTTTTTTGGCAGTCAGGCCATACTGTTAATTCACAGTGAGTTTTTAGTCAGCTCTTCACATGGACTGCTTTCTAGCCATGTCTTCCCCCATTCTGTGGTTGATTTTTTTAAAAAACCTAGGTGCAATATTCAACATTTGCCCTATTAACCTGCATCTCATTTTATTTGGCTGTTGAGACTTTTGTGGATTCAATTCTGTCATGCCTTCAGGCAAATTTATTTCAATTCATTTTGTCAAATATTTATTAAATACCTACAATTTGTATGGCACTTATGGAAGAGACAATAATGAAAAATCACATAGTGTTTGCCCTCCAAGAGATTATAATTTACTAGGCGGTAAAGCATGCTACCTATATTTTCATTCATGCCCTTGAAAAAAAAAGTTAAATAAAAGAGTCTATTAAAATATAAGCTCTCTTAAAACAAATATCCTGGGGCAGCCAGGTGGTGCAGTGGATAGAGCTCCAGCCCTGAAGTCAGGAAGACCTGAGTTCAAATGTGGTTTCAGACACTTAACATTCCCTAGCTGTGTGACCCTGGGCAAGTCACTTAACCTCACTGCCTCAGCAAAAAAAAAGCAAAAAAACAAACAAACAAACAAACAAAAAACAAACAAACAAACAAAAAACCCAAATATCCTATTTTCCCTAAACTTTGTATTTTTTTAGGGGGACCATAATGTTCCACACTTGGTACACTATACTCACTATTCAGGAGTAATGTGGTAAATGTTTAATAATTAGGCCCTCCCCCCCCCCAAAAAAAGAAGGTATGTGTACAGGCATTTAATCTGCATTATCAATAATTTATTAAGTCTAGAAATCAAAAAAACAGTAATTTGAGCTCTAATTTATAGTCTCAATTTCTGAAATATAAATATTTCTACTAAAAAATTTAATAGGGCTTTTGAAAGCCAGTTAGAGCTGGTTCCAGCACATCATGGAGACAACTCAGGTTGACATAGATAATAATTTATTGTTAACAATAATTATTATTAATCAATAAGTATGTTCAATAATCATTCTTTTGATAAATTCAGTCAATTATGGATGTGCCTAATTATCCAATAATCCCATATAAATTTCTTCATCTTATTCAGAAAAATATTCGCAGTGATATCGTTAATAGCTAGTTTGCTAACTCTATTACAAAAAGTAATAAGGAGAATATCACATAAATTGTGCCTAGTGACTTCAGTTTAGCACCTGATAATACAGCCAGATATTGTGATCAAACTCATTGGTATCTGATTTGGTAGCCCTGCCTCCTTTTTTCCTTTTCTATCTTTTTAAATCAGGGTATTTATTGCCTCCAGATTTCTGGCATATTTCTGCTTCATGGCTTTGCCAAAGTCATTGACCATGAATCAGCAATTTACTCTTTGAAAGTTCTTTCAGTACTTTTGGTTGGAATTCTTCTGAGCCAAGAGACTGGATACCATTTACAGCTGTCAGATACTCTTGTACCATCTCCTCACCTATCTAGGACTTTCATTTCCTCTTAGTCATGTCTTTTCCAATTTTTCTAATCTAAAGATTTCCTTGATAGAAAAGACAGGAGCAAAATAGGAACTGAGTATTTCTACTTTCTCTTGATTGTTTCTTAATCTGACATCATTTGCCCTACCCAGCAAGCCCAACTTCTTCTAGATTTTCTTAACCAATGCCTAGTAAAATGTTGTGAATACATTGAGCTCTCAAATAATAGTTGCTGAATGAATTGAGAAATACTCTGACCATTTTTGTTAAAAGGACTTTTTTATCATCCTGGGCATTTTTCACAAGCTCCAACTCACCATGGAATGTAGCATTCCTGACATTACTTTTATAAAGTGTTTCTCTCCCCCACCCCAAGAAAAGGACAATCCCATGGAGATCTCTCTCTTAGCCAATGTCAGCAAGATTCTTGCCAGAGTCCTCCTTATAGTCTAATCCTTCATTTGGAAGATGGTCATCTACCTGAGAGCCAGTGTAGCTTCAGAAAGGGCCAAGGAATGATCCATATGATATTTGCAGCCCACAACTCCAGGAGAAATGCTAGAAGCCCAACAGACCTCTTTACACAATATTTGTTGTTCTGATCAAAGCCTTTGATAGTCAGTTGTGAGAGCTTGTGGAAGATCATGGCAAAATTTGGTTGCCAGAAGAAGTTTATCAGTCTTATATGCTGCTTCTAGATGACATATTTGCTGGAAAATGGGTGATTCTCTTGTACTTCCTAGTCATAAAAGGGCTACACACTTGCTTTTATGCTTCTTAGCATTATGTTTTTAGTGATGTTGTCAGACACTAACGAACAAAAATGGCATCAAGGTTAGCTACCACACTGAACAGTAAATTATTTAACTTGAAAGCCAACACTAAAGTGGAGAGGGAATTAGTGTGCAACTTTTTGTTCTCAGTATAGCCTCTGAGGCTGAAATGTAGTAAAGTATGGATCGATTCTATGCCTCTTGTGTTAATTTCAGTTTGACAATTAACACCAAGAAAACACAGGTTTTCCATTAGCCAGCTTTGCCCCACACATATATGGAACCATTGGTTACAGCAAATAGGGAAATTCTGAATACGGGGGTTAAGTTCTCTTACCATGGCAATATACTTTCTAGGGATGTCCACAAAGATGATGAGGTTGACACACATTGATGAGTCAGTGTTTGGGAGGCTCTGAAAGAAATTGTGGGAGAAAAGAAGTATTAGTCTGTCTACCAAGCTGAAGATGTACAAAATCAAAGTATTGATCTAATGGTATATGCCTGTGAAACCTGGACAGTATACCAGTTCTATGCCAGGAAACTAAATTGCTTTCATCTGAATTGTCTTAGGAAGATTCTAAGATCCCTTGACAAGATAAGGTACTGGACACTGAGGTCCTTTCTCGACTGAATTGACAAACATTCAAACTCCAATGCAGAGAGCACAATTCTGATGGACTGGCCATGCTTTCCAAATGTCAAGCATATGTTTCCCTAAAAGACTGTGGATAATTCCTACAAGGCAAGCACTCACATGGCGGTCAGAAGAAGTGATATGAAGCTACTCTCAATGTCTCTCTGAAGAACTTTGGAATTGATTAGGAGACATGGGAAACACTGGCATAGGACTGCCTATTATGGCATGGTAACATCAAAAAAGATATGTTCTCTGAGTAAAGCAGAATTTCAGTAGCTCAAAAGAAACAAGAAATGCACAATTTTAGACACCTTTCCTTCAAATGTTCATTTTCACTATTTCTGCCCAAACTATGGAAATGAGCTCATGTTGGTCTGATCTGCCACAGTCAGACATACTCTATTTGTTTCTTTTATTTCCTTTTATTTATTTTTTTATTAAAACTTTTTATTTGCAAAACATATGCATGGGTAAATTTTCATCATTGACCCTTGCAAAGCTTTCTGTTACAATTTTTCCCCCCTAGTCCCCATCCCTCCCTTAGATGGTAGGAAGTCTAATACATATTAATTATGTTAAAATACTTGACAAATCAAATATGTGTATACATATTTATACAGTTATCTTGGTGTACAAGAAAAATTGGAGCTATAAGAAAAAAAAATCTGAGAAGGAAAACAATGCAAGCCAACATCAAAAGAGAGCATGAAAATGCTATGTTGTGGTCCACACTCAGATCCCACATCCCTCTCTCTGGTTGTAGATGGCTTTTTTCATCACTGAACAACTGGAACTGGTTTGAAACATCTCATTGTTGAAGAGAGCCATGTCCAACAGAACTGATCATCATATAGTATTGTTGTTGCTGTGTATAATGATCTCCTGGTTCTGTTCATCTCACTCAGCATCAGTTCATGCAAGTCTCTCCAGGCCTCTCTGAAATCGTCCTGCTGGTCGTTTCTTACAGAACAATAATATTCCATGACATTCATTCACCATAATTTATTCAGCCACTCTCCAATTGATGGGCATCCATTCAGTTTCCAGTTTCTAGCCACTACAAAAAGGGCTGCCACAAACACTCTTGCACATGTGGGGCCCTTTCCTTCCTTTATGATTTCTTTGGGATATAAGCCCAATAGAAACACTGCTGGGTCAAATGGTATGCACAGTTTGATAACTTTTTGAGCATAGCTCCAAAATGCTCTCCAGAATGGTTGGATCTGTTCACAGTTCCACCAACAATGTATCAGAGACACACTCTATCTTGACCCTGACATAGTGATGTCATTTTGGTCATCTTAGAGCATTAAGGACAACAACCAAGTCTTATAGTTCTTGTCAATGTGTACTTCCTCTGATCTTTTGTATATGTCCTTTTGGAAGCTAAATTTTTGCAAGGTGGAGCCTATTGTTGAGAATAAGAGGAAGTAGCTCTTTTGGACACAAGTAAAAAATTCCAGAAACAGTCCATTTCACTATGGTTACCTCCAAAAGAAACACACTCCAAATAGGATGGGTTTTTTCCTTCCAATATTTTTGTAGAATACAAGGTGATTCTCTTTTTCTTCATCTGTAAGTTAAAAATGCATTTTATTGATACTTTTTGTCTTTATATTACAATATCTTCTGCAAATGACAACTCCTATATCATTATACTGTCCTTTATAATGAAGAAAATAGCTAAGCAAAAACAATTGTGATTTCATGTGATTCTGAACTTAGAATACCTCATCTCTCTGCAGAAAAAAATAATTGGACCATTGATTTAAAGCTTGAAGGAGCTGTTCAGGTCATCTCTTCTAACCACTTGTTTTTCAGATGAGGAAACTGAGGCCTAAAGGGTAACTTAAATGATTTGCCTGAGGAAATAAGGAAGAGAATTAGGATTTGAACTCATGTCATATGATCATAGATCTAGATCTGAAAGGGATCTTCAACATCATCTAATCTAATATCCTGTTCTATTGATGAAAAACTGAAACTCAGGAAGCTCAAAAGACTTGCTCACAATCACAAAGAGTATTAGAGGGAAGATTGATCTTGTCAGTGCTTTTACCACCATGAATTATGTGGCAAGCTTCATTTCTTATTCTCTAAGGCCAAGGTGGGTCATTATAATAACATTATAATTATCAAGATTTGCCATCCTTTTAGTGTTCTTTCTAATTACATGACTATGGTTCAGAATACATCTACATTAATTCAAAACAGTTCCCATATTTCTCTGGATTTTTCATATGCATAATTTTTTACTGCCAAATAATGCTCCATTACATTCATACAATAGTTTGTTCACTAGTCTCTCAGTTGCAGGACATACTCTTTGTTCCTTGTTCTTTGCTCTACAAAAAGTTGTAGGTTATTTTGGTCCTTTATAAGGCCTTTCTGTTCCTGATCTTGTTGGAATATAAGCCCAGAAGTGGCATTTCTTGATCAAAGATTATAAAAAGTTTGGTGACTTGTGTGTTTCCAAATTTTTTCCAGTCTGTTTGAACCAATTGAATTTCACTCGGTTTATTATTGTTTCTGTCTTTCTACAACCCTTCTATTTCTTTTATCATCTTTACAATTTGATGAGTATTTGGTGAAATCTCAGAGTTTGTACATAGTTTGCATTTTTGTTAGTAATTTGGGAACTTTTCCCATACTGTCAGCGATGGTTTACAATTTTTAAGAATCCTTTATTCACTTATTTATTTGAAAATAGATTTTGATCTTATATAGAAGATTTGGGAGCTTCAAACTACAATAAGACTTTTGTGGCATTTTATATATTAATTTCTTTATATATGTCTTGTGTATTACCTTTTATCAATGATATTTAATACAAAGACTATTTCACAGTCCACCACTTTGTTCATGCAAAAGTTTTTGAATTTCATATATTTCATGTCTAGCACTTGTTGAATATTCTCTACTTAGCCATAGTTTGAAAGTATTTCCTTCTACTCTTTCAATATTTTTTCTTTTATGTAACTTGATGTTATTTATCTTAGAGCAAAGATTATTTGTGCCTGACCCATCCAGAGCTCTGAGTCTTCTGAGTTCATCATATTGGTCTTATCAGCCACAATCAAACACACTATTCCTTGACTCCAATATGGTGATGTCATTTTGATCCTCTTTGAGAATGAAGGATAATAAGCAAGCAAGCAAACAAAAAACCATGCATCATTGAGCTAAACTCTGGTGTTACAAAGAATATTAAAAAATAAAGACTATCCTCAAAAAGTAATAGGGAAAATAATAGCATAATAAGGGAGATAATGCATACACACACACACACACACAAGACACAGATAGAGTAGATAAAAAGTAATCTCAGAGGAGAAGGCACTGGTTCTGGGGAACAAGGAAAGATTTCCTCTGGAAGGTAAGACTTGAATTGAGATTTGAAAGAAGCCAAGAAGCTAAGAAACCCAAGTAAGTAGATAGAGTATTTCAGACATGGTGGGTGGCCAATGTAAAGGCACAGAGATGGGAGCCAAGTAGGTCAGTGGATTAGTATCACAGAGTGAATGGAGAAAAGTTTTTTTATGGTACAATATTGCTGTTACTATGTACAATGTTCTCTTGGCTCTGCTTACTTTGTTTTGTACTAGTTCATATAAGTCTATAGACTTTTCTGAAATCATCCTGAAATCATATGAAACAATTTCTTATAGAAAAATAATATTCAATTACAATTATATGCAACAATTTGTTCTGTTATTTCCCAATTGATGGGCATTCCCTCAGTTTCCAATTCTTACTTATCACAAAAAAACTGCAATGAATGTTTTTGGGTTTTTTTTTTTTTTTTTTGCTGGGGCAAGTGAGGTTAAGTGACTTGCCTAGGGTCACACAGTCACACAGCTAGGGAATGTTAAGTGTCTGAGATCACATTTGAACTCATGTCTTTACTTGAGAGCTGGTACTCTATCCACTGCACCACCTAGCTGCCTTGAATATTTTTTTTATAAATAAATAGATCCCCCTTTCTTTAAAAAAAATCTCTTTAAGATATAGACCTAACAATGGTATTGTTGATTCAAAGGATATGCACAGTTGAAAGCTATTTCAATAGTTTAGACAACAGAGGATGAAGGTCTGAATGAAGATGGTGGCTATATAAGGGGAGAGAAGAGGATATGAGAAATGTTTTGAAAACTTAGAAACAAGATTTGACAATGGATTGGATATATAACATAAGTGAGAGTGAAGATAAATACATACAAAATTGTTTTCCAGTGAGATAGATAGGCAGAGTATTTAGTAAGCATTTACTAGGTAGCAGAAACTATAAGTGGTAGTGTTTTTTTTTTTTTTTTTTTAGCACAAATAGAAGCAAAAAAAAGCCAATCTTTGTTCTCAAGGAACTTAAATTCTATCAGGGCAAATAACATGTGCAAAGTAATTACAAAGTAGTTTGGAGGAGAGGTGCTAGCAGTGAAGGGGAGGGAATCAAGAAAGGCTTCAAATAGGAGAGAGATCTTAAGTTGAGCTTTGAAGGAAAAAAGGAAGAACATTTTAACCATGTGGAACTAGTGGCAAAAAGGCACAAAGCCGGAAGACGGAATGGTCTATGTGAGGAACAGTAAGTCAGCTAGTTGGACTTGATGGTACCATTTCATATAGCCTTTGAAAAAAATCTAACCTCTTTTGCCTTTACTTTTTCCCTATGCTAACTATCATAAGAATGCTACACCTCAGTAGATGAATGGGTATCTCTGGAAGTTTCTAGTTGGGATTGGCCACTTTTCCCCTCTTAAAATTAATAGTGTTCCTTGAGGGAATATATGAATGAATACATGCAAAGACATTTGTTATGTGCTCAGTATGGCTAAAGTACTATGCTAAATGTTAGAAATACAAATAGAAACAAGACAGACCTTGCTGTCAAGGAACTTACATTCTAATAGGGAGAAATCTAAGAATGATCTCCTCAAATTATTAATAGTTTGTCATCTATGCCCAAAGGATTCTCAAACTGTGCATATTCTTTGATCCAACAGTGTCTCTAGAGTCTGTATTCCAAAGAGATCATAAAAAGGGAAAAGGACCCACATGTGCAAAAAAGTTTATAGCAGCCCTTTTTGTAATGGCAAAGAACTGAAAACTGGATGCTCATCAGCTAGGGAATGACTGAATAAGTTATAGTATGTGAATGTTATGGAATATTATTGTTCTGTAAGAAATGACCAGCAGGATGATTTCAGAGAGGTCTGGAGAAACTTACATGTACTGATACTGTGAAGTGAGTAGAACCAAGAGAACATTGTACACAGCAACAAGATTATATGATGATCAACTTGGATGGATTTGGCTCTTTTCAACAATGAAATGATCCAGCCCAGTTCCAAAAAATTTGTAATGGAGAGAGCCATCTACATTCAGACAGAGAACTATGGAGACTGAATGTGGATCAAAGCATAGTATTTTCACTTTGTGTTGTTCTTGTTTGTTTACTTGTTTTTTTTTTCCTTTCTCATGTTTGCCCCTTTTGATATGATTTTTTTTGTGTGCAGCATGACAAATATGGAAATATATTTAGAAGAGTTGCACATGTTTAACCTATATTGGATTACTTGCTGTCTAGGGGAGGGGGGACATAGGGAGAAAAGGGAAGGGTGAATGTTGAAAACTAGTTATCTGTGCATGTATTTTGAAAAATAAAAAGCTATTGCTATTTTAACAATACCACCCCCCAAATAGTTGCTCATTTCTATCATGCTTTTAGTCTTACAAAGCATTTTCTTCATACTAACTTTGTGAAATAGGTATTATTGTCATAATTTTAAAATTAAAAAAAGAATCTGTGATTATTACTACTACTCAAATAAATGTGACAAGATATCATATTGCCAGCACAGTACAGTTTTTGATTAACTTTAGTATAGTGTAAAATATATTGGATTTGTAGTTAAAGGAACTGCATTCAAATACTGACTTTGCCACTTAATTCTCTTAATCTTTCAGAGCTTCATTTTTCTTGTCTGTAACATGAAAGGTTGGACTAGATGATCTCTGATGTCCTTTCCAGCTTTATACCCATGATTCTATATTACAATCCTCCTGATATGTGTCCAGATGCCTTATGAAATATAATGATGAATTCTGATTTTGTAAAATATGCCCTTAATGCTTGTGAAACTCCCCCCAGCTATGAACATAATTAATTGGCTTTCTTTGAGGTTCCTCCCATTTAATGTTTGATCTAGCAACTGTGTCAGAGTTGCTGGTATGGTTATCATAATCATTTAGATTAATCTAAGAAATAGTGTGATGTAATTTAAAGGACACTTGCTCAACCCCAGGGGCAGGTGAGATCCCTAGAAGGGGTAGCTGCAATTAATTTCAGGGTTGTAGGTGGTAATTCAAGGTAGCTCTATCCTAATACAAGCTCACAAGACCCCAGGATGCTTTCCCCTAACAATAAGAGAGCTCACTCTTCTTTAGCAAAGATATTTTGGCACTGGTACAACAAGAACAGTACTTTAAAAACATTTTACCTCTAAACAGGGGCATAGACTTCCACAAATATATACAGAATTTGTGGGAATAAAGAGTGGGCACAAAGTTAATACTATTGTTGTGAGATGTGTAGAGAATACATATAGCTGGGTAACTCACAACTCAGAAATTTTAATATTCTTTATTTTTTGCAGAGTCCTCATGAAGTTCACTGGGATATATGGTGCTGATGATGGATGAGTTGCTCTGTTGCTCAGATGTAGTGATTCTTCAAGGGACATGAAGTTTCTTCTAGATGACCAGATAATGATAGATTGAGCATGGTGTCTTAGAGAAGTTAATCTACTCCTTGGGTGAAGGGTTGGGATGTCAAACAAGTAGCTTGGCTGCTGATGTGACTCCTCACCAGGCATGGCTGCTGCTGGATTGCTTACTATTTGACAGTGTTGAGCAAGTAGTTCCACCAATGTCATACTCAGTCATGGAGATCAGTCAGTCACTTGTCTCCTTTCAGGGTATATGATCTCTACTGGATGGGTCACTTTATTAGACTCTTTGGGATTGATCTTTGATGGACAGCTTCAATCACTTTTCATCTCCAGCCACTGATTCAACTGGATGGTACTGCACTCTCTTTAGCTAGAGTGCTGTAGAACCTAAGGTAATTATAAGTAGTTTAAGGAAGGAGTGGGATAGAGCCATAAGAAAATATCTTGGGGTTTGCTGGCTATATTTTTTCCTTAAGGATCTTGCTTCAAACCCAAATCACTCTGATTTTCACTGATTGGCCAACAGTAACTCCCAGGTCAAGCCCCAGTTGGTCATTGTTTGTCTGATTAACTCAGAGTGAATGTAAATAACAATCATTCCTGTTTTGGCCAGAAACCATGAGGGCCTTATTCTCCCAGATTTATTTATTTATTTTTATTTTTTGGACTAGGTGAAAGAAGTTATTCTTTGTCTTAATTACCACCTAACGTTAAGCACTGAATGGGTATGCCTTCAAACTGAGACCTGTTGAAAACGTTAGATTAAAATGATCATCTGGAATCATCTCTAGTAGTCCTGATCTATATCTGGCCACTGGACCCAGATGGCTCTCGAGGAGAAAGTGAGCCAGGTGACCTTGCACAGCTCTCTCTCACTTAAATCCAGTTCATTTGCATGCCATAGAATCACCTCCCTGATGTCATGGTCCTCTTCCAGAACAAAGGACAAAACAACAACAGAGAAATATCCTTGTTATGTGACAAGTGTATAAAGTATCACTGCTTGAATGAACTTTAAGGTTATAAAATTTTTGTTGTTTGCTGGCTTATTCTTTTAGTCATTCTAATCTTTCATTCATCTGTTCAACAAAAATTGAAGTGTCTCCTGCAGACAGAACACTGTTAGGCACTTACTTGTCAATCAGTCAGGTAATGCGTAATTATTATGTACCAGCTATGTGCAGAAGATATGATAATCATTAGGGATACAAAGAAAGGCAAAAGACAGTCCCTACTTTCAAGATACTTATACTCTAATTAGGAAGACAATAAACAACTATATATAAACAAGATATTGACAGGATAAATTGGGAGTAGTTTCAGAGGAAAGATGCTAAGATGAAGGAGGATCAGGAAAGGCTTCTTGTGGAAGGGCATTGTCTTAAATGCTGGAGAATTTAAAAAGTAGTTCTTGTCCTCAGTGGGTTTACATTTGGTTGATGGAGTAAAAATATGTTCTCAACTAAGTATAAAATAAGGGAATCAAGGAGCAAAAGAGCATTAGTAATTATGGGAACAGATCAAGCTTCATGGAGGAGGTGGGTAGTTGTACCTAAGTTGATTCTGAAGGAAGATGATTCTGAAAAATGGTGATGAAAAGGGAGTGCATTCTATATATGGAGACAGCTTCTCTGAATGAGATGATAATGATGATAAGCTAATATTTATATGGTGCTTTGAGGTTTGCTAAGTGCTTCATATGTTATCTCATTTGATTCTCACAACAACCCTGTAAGTCAGGTGCTATATTTTATGGAGAAGAAACTGAGGCACATAAAAGTTAAAAGATTTTCCCTGAGTTAAACAGCTAGTGAAAACCTGGGGCAAAATTTAAATTCAGATCTTCTTGACTATCGGATAAATGCTATAATTACTGCACCATCTTGGGAGATGAAATGTCTGATTTGGGAAATAGCTCATAGACCGGTTTTGTTGGAACACTGAATAAGTAAAGGGAATAATAAGAAATGAGGCTGAGAAGTTAGGTTGGGATTGGATTTTAAATGGCTTCAGAAGCCAGATTAAAGCGTTTGTATTTATCTTATAGGCAATAGTTTGCCATCATTGCAGGGAAGAGATGTGATTATACTTCTGCCTTAGGATGATTATTTTGGCAGCTGTGTGGAGAATGGATTGGAAAGTGGAGAAACTGGAAGCCAGAAGGCCAATTAGGAGGCTATTTTAAAAGTCACTGTGAACTCAGGTGGTGGCTGTGTGAGTGGAGACAAAGGGATAAATGCAAGAGATGTTGTGAAGGTAGAATCAACAACACTTGGCAATGGAAGAAAAAATAGAGGATGTTTCTATGCCTTTAAAATTGGATTTTTGAGAAGTTGGTGGTTTCCTTAATATCAGTTAGAAGAGAAGGATTAAGGGGGAGGGATGATTTGTTCTCTTTTAGATACATTAAATTTTGAAGTGTTAGCAGCACACTCTGAGGTGGAGGTAGCCAGCTAGTGGTCTACAATGTTATGTTGATTGGGCATTAAGGAGACAGATTAGGTATGAATATGTAGATTTAAGAGCTATCTGCATGGAAATAATTGATTCCAAGAAAGTAAATAAGACTAAGGAAAGAAAATGTGAAGAGAGAATTTGTCCCAGGACAGTCTTGGGATATATACATACTCTTAATTGGATTTGAGATGATGATCTAACAAAGGAGGTTGACTGATCAGGCAGAAGGAGAACCAGGAAAGATCATTTGAAATGGAATCTAGAGGAGGAAAGAGTGTCCAGGAAAAAGAGTAATCAACAATGTCAAAAGCTACAGAGAGGTCGAGAAAAAAAGGATAGGGGAAAATGCCATTGGATTTAGCAGATGAGACCACAGGAGACCTTTGGAAGCAACCAATTAAGGAAAGAGTTGATAAAGGAAATCTGACTGCAAGGAGTTGAGAAGTGAGTGGGTAGATAGTGAGGAAGTGGAGGCAACTAGCTTAATTATTAAGAGCAAAATGACTACTCTTTCTAAAAGTTTCATGGTGAGAGGATAGAAATAGGAGGAAAAGTATAAGGAGATAGCTTGAAGAGTTTTTTTAGTATAGGCAGAATCTGAATATTTTTTGAGACAACCATGAAGGAGTAGATTGGGAGAAGTTAAAAAAATGAGAAATCAAAATAGAGGGGAAATAATATATGGGGAAAACTCATTGATGAGATAGGACGAGATGGGGTTAAATGTACAAAGAAAGGAATTAGATTAGACATGGTCTTTACCCTTATGGAACTTTTAGTATAGTAAAGGCATAGTGTAGTGCTCATATTTTTGTACCATTTATCCTCAATTATAGTCCTTCTGTGTTGGTTCTTCATGGCATGAATGCAACCTCAGATTTTTGGCAGCTATGCAAATGGAGGAATAGCTGTCAGGCTTTTTTAAGCTGGAAAGGAACTGAGCAGGGTCTGGTGATGGACTGTGTATCTGTCACCTGACTACCATTCTAGCTAAATTGCTGATATATTGCCTATGTCTAGGTTTAGAGAGGTTGAGTTCTGGATTAGTGAAGAGAGTGCTCAGACTGATGGCTCCATGAAGCATTGATGTAATTTAAAAGGTTTTTTTTTTATTCACAAAAGCCCCATGGGGGTAATGGGTGAGATGGAATTTAGTACTGAAGGCATTTTGGTTCCTATTTTATCAACAAGGAAACTGAAACTTAGAGAAGTTCCATGATTTGCCCATCTTAGTAAGTGTTGGAGCCTCTAGCTCTTCTGACTCCAAATCAGAAGTCACCCTCAAACCAAGTTCATTCTCTAGACTGTTCTACTTCACTATCTTCATCTTAATTGGAATGATATCTATCTAAGACTTGATCACTGGACTGGGAAGTTCTGGAGCCAATTCACCATTTCCTGAGGGTGGCCTAGTCATGGTGCTCACTTTACTTTCAACTTAAAATACTCTTCCAATTGTTCTACATTCCTACAAACAACCCTTCCAGCTCCTCCTTTGTTTTGTCTTCCCATTTGAATGTTAGTTTCTTGAAAATAGGCACCACTTTTTAAAAAATTTAAACTTAACAAGCACTCCATTTATGTATACATGCATGCATGCATGCCTGCATCCATGCATCTATCCATCCAAATTCAGTGTTCTTTCCAATATCACCAACTAAACACCTGTTATGATATGATAGTGCAACAAGAAAGATTTCCTGCCTCCAAAATTACCAACCCCATTGTCTACTTCTATAATAACTTTCTTCATTTGATTCTAGAAAAAACTCTTGATATTTGAAGACTCCCTACTGGAATGCATCTTCTGGGAAGTATTAAACCATATCATTTCACACAATGGATTGATAACTAAGTTGTGAGCCTCTAAAGCCTATTGGAAGAGAACACAAGATATTGGGGGAGAGGGAGAAGAAAGTACCAAGATGAAATAGAAGGATTAATACTGATTGCTGACACCAAAGGTTGATAGGTTCAAGTATAAACTTTGCTTACTTCTTGCTATATCAATCCTTTCATTTTAATGTTAAAGGTGACTCTTTTAGTTAATATTGGTGGCCAGTTATGTTTCTACAATAAGACTGAAATGTTATTTTTCTTTTCTTCTCAACTCAGTAGCCAAATGTATGTAATGTGTATATGTACATATGTGCACAAACACATATATGGCTTAGTACAGTGCCTGACTCACAGACATTTAATAAATGCTTGTTAATTAATTTATTGATATAAGGAATTATTGATTTATTTCAGTTCTATTATTTGATACCTTTTCCTTAAGTATTTAACCTTGATTCCCCTCCCCCCCTAATATCTTTCTGCTCTTTTTGGAGCAATGCCAATGAGAACAAAGCTAAAGAGTGCTTGACATGTGCTGTGGGAAACTTTAATAGGTCTTGAGCTGTCTGCTGGGAGCAATGGTGCAGAGACCCGCCTAACTCAGTATGGAATGGGGCCGCCGCCGGGAGTGTGCATGTCAAGGGACTGAGAGGAAAGGGGCATTCTGACTCCATTCCTGTCAAAGGAGAAATTGTTACCTTCATTCTGTGCACGTTTTCTATCTATAATTGGTAAATATGCAAATGAAATCCCCACATGGTCTAAAAAGGGCAAATCAAGTTCTCGGCGGGTGACAGTAGGGGGAAGAATCTTCCACCTCTTCTCCTGGGATCTCTGGAACTGCAGCCCTGGGGAGGAAATGGTACCCGGCTGTGACCCAGTAGGAGGAAGAGAGAGGCTGAGGTATTGCAATTTACTACTCCTCCCCACCCTCCCTCAATGCTGCCTGCGTAGACGGAAAGCACAATGAATCCCTGGCTTAGTCCTCTCAGTCTCAGTCAGCATCCGTCCCCTCCCCCGCCCCCTTCTGCTAGTCGGAGGGGCTGAGCCTGGAGATACTGCTGCTGCTGGGGCTACGAGGTAGAGTACTTCGCCCCAGCCTTTAGCGGTAGCAGAGATGCCTTTTCCAATAGGGTGTAGGGCGAACCTACTCCCTAGCTCTCCGTAAAAATAAATAAATAAATAAAGGGAAGTGGGGCGGTGGCGGGACGGGGAAGGGGGAGGCTTAGGGAGTGAAGGAGACGGCTTTGTCACCTCAAAACCACCTCGACGGCAGCAGCAGCGAGAGCGGCAGTCCTTTCAGAAAATGTGCGCACCTCAGCAGCATTGCAGTGGTAAAGCCACGGACTGACTGGCTGCCTGGAGGTTCCAGCTCCCGGCTCGGCGCCACAGCAAGCTAGGGAGGGGAAGCCTCACCCCTCTGCCTGGCCCGGGCTGGCCCGGCTCGGCTCGGCTCCCCTGCTCGATGCCTCGCCGCTGCCCTCCTCCTGCATCCAGCACTGGCAGCGATTCCCCCGCCCCCTCCCGCGGACAGCTCTTTCTCTCTCTCTCTGCATTAAGAGCTGTCTCCCCCACCCCCTGCCGCCGCGGTTCCTGCAGCAGGAGAGGCGGCCCGAGCCTCCATCCCCGTCCCAGAAGGAGGACACCGCGGCTCTCACGTTTCGGGGCTGTATCGGGCGCAGGGAGCCTCTGGGGACGCTGGATCCGGGGCGTCTCAACGCCACCGCGTAAAGGGTTCCTCGCCACTTGCTTGGGCTAAGGACCCATCCTGCTCCTGAGTCCGCTCGGATTGTCTTTGGGGTAGTGAAGCTCCCAGCCTGGGTGAAGCCGGGAGAGAGAGAGAGGGAGGGAGGGAGGGAGGGAGGGAGGGTAGGGACTTTTTTTTGGTGGTGGTGGTGGGGAGGGTGTTGGTGCTCTGAGCAGCGAAGTGTGAACTGGGGCTCCAGGGGAGGCGGGGACTGCAGCTCCGTAACCCGCCATGGCTCAAGCCGCCAAACAGCTGAAGAAAATTAAAGACATCGAGGCTCAGGCCCTCCAAGAGCAAAAGGAAAAGGAGGAATCCAACAGGAAACGGAGGAACCGCTCTCGTGACCGAAAGAAAAAGGTAAAGAGCCCGGGGCGAGGATATAAAAGCCAGGCTGGGGCTGGAAGACTGGGGAACCGACTGTTGGGGGTAAAGGGAGGGTTGGGGATCCTGAGGAAGCACCTCGGCGGGGCTGGAACCTGGAAAAGGACGAGATCTAGAGAGTGGATGCAGACCGAGGCTGAAGGGCTCGGAGGCGGAGAAAGCCTTTACTGACCACGGAGGGCGGGAGAAGGAGATGTGACTGGGTGATGGTGGTGAGAAAGGGAGAGAAGTAAGGTGAAAGATCAGGAGGCCCGAAGGGTGAAAAGAGCCAGGTGTTGGAGGCTGGACCTCCCAGCTGCTGGTGAGGTGTGCTGCTGCCTCTCTATCCGGGGCAGGGAGACTCGCTCCGGGCGGGAGGGCTGGCTGGAGGCGGGCTTCCTAAGGAGGGAGGTCCACGGGAGGCGGTGTCCTCCAGCCCGCCCTCCCGCCAACCCATCCGCTCGCCAGCCCGCCTGCCTGCCGCGCTGGCTGGCAGCAGACCCCTCTTCAGCACTCTGGACAGATCCCCCTTGTGAGCCGCTGGGTCTTTCTCAGAAAGGAACTTTTTAGGGTCTCAGGCTCATCACCTGAAAAGAAGCTGGATTTCTTAACAGTTCCTCCGTGCTTCTCTCAAAGCTTGATGTCCTAAATTCCCGGCACAGGTTGGCTTCTAGGGTAGAAAATGCAGCCGCAGGGTGTACGGCCCCACTCTAGGGTCCTGGCTGAGGAGTCAACTCTGCATCCACCTCCCCTGCCTCTTCTGGGTCAGTTATAGCAACTCTCCCGCTACTGAAAAGAACTGAACTAGCCTGGGTCTCCGTGAAATCCTTCCTGGATGTGCATTATTCTTCCTTCTCCTTAGGAGCTCCCTTGTCTGGGCCCGCTCTGGGCGAATGCTTGGGTTGTAAACATCTTGGATTCTGTTCATTTTAGATCTGAGTGAGCAACTACTGTACTGGCAAAGTTGTTTTTAAAAAGCAGGGCATTAGTGCAGGCGGATAGCATTGCACTAAACAGGGGTGGGAGCTGAACGAGGCGGGGTCCCGTGGGAGCACACCCAATAGCATCTTCAGGGCTGGAGATTTGAGGGGGAGAAAGATGGCAGAGGAGCCACATTCCTTTCTAGTGCCCTCCAAGGCCCTAAGTAACCTGCTGCTAACTGCAGTTCTGACACAGCGGCCTGGGTTTCCTTCCACACATTAAAGCTCTGTTACCTACGAATACCCTTGGAAGGGCTGGGAGAGCAAGCACTGAGCATGGTATCCAATGCCTACCAAATCTGGGTACTTAATATATGTTTGCTGAATTGAAGTGAACCAAACTTTCCCCAGTCACACTTTACGAGGAGTTTGTAAAAAGATTAGGGAGCGCGGATGTATGACACAGAGTCTGAAATGAAGCTGAACTTTCGGCTCAGGAAGAGCCATTTTAACTAAAGGTATGTAATCTATTCAGCATCCTTTATGCACCTGATCAGAGTTGGGCCTTCCTGGATTGATGTCAAGGTTCCACACTGTCCTAAAAGCTTCCAATGGCTGTTGTATTAAACAAGACAAGAGAAGAAAAACCTCTCCTGGAATTATTTCACTTGACTACAAAAGTTTGGAGTTTGTCTTTGAAAGGGGAGTTAGATGATTTGCTAGTTTGTTAGTGATAAATTATTCAATAGTAGACTAATAAAATGGCACCCATTAATTTCCTGTTATTCACAGGAATATGGATTCTGTGAAGGAATCTTTCTTCTTATGAAGGAACAGTAATTTGCTTGTTTTTTTTTTAATTCAAACCTAAAAGGAAGTAAAGAAAAGATGATCAGCACTGAACACAATGTGTAGAATCTATTATATAGGCTTTCTTGAAATGGAAATTTATTGTTTTATGTTTTGAATCCTCTTATGTTTTGCTGTGCACATGACAATTTTTTCTTTTCCTATTTTCTATTTAAATTTTAAACAAATAAATTAAAATTTTAAATAATCCAATTAGTCTCAAATATCAGCCTTTCAAAATTGTTTCCCCAATTTACTCTCCAAAAGTCTCCCTTTCAAAATTTCTCCATTCTCAAGAGAAAGTTTCTTCTTTCTATGTGTGTAACTAATAGAGTAGTAAAAAGGCACCATTCCTTCAGTAGAACCTAAAATCTTAAATGATATAGCCCTTCATTGGATTTGGATTAGTTAGGGTGTGTGTGTGTGTGTGTGTGTGTGTGTGTGTGTGTGTGTGTG
>JAJPUD010009800.1:0-31132 GCA_023553655.1 Myrmecobius fasciatus | reverse complement strand
GAGAGAGAGAGAGAGAGAGAGAGAGAGAGAGAGAGAGAGAGAGAGAGAGAGGGACAGACAGACAGAGACAGAGACAGAGACAGAGAGAAGGTGGGGAGTGAGGGAGAATGAGAGAAAACCAGGTTCCTTCTAAAATATCAGAACTTATTTTGGTGAATTAGGAAAGGGTTGTCTGCTTATTTATGATTGTATTCACCCAGTCCTTGGCATGAATGTAAATATCTTTGTGAAGATATGTTCTATATTCCCTTTTTGTTTTATTGAATTTGTGAGCCAAACATTCTCTTAAACTTCTCTCCAAACTGCTCACTCAATTTTCCAAACCTACTTCCTGTTCTGCACCTTCCTACTGGAAGTTCTTTAGATTCCTAGTTAATTCCTTTAACATTTGTAAGAAAATGCTGCTTACTTCACTCTTTTCTATTCTTTAAATCCTATCTGTTCTATGATGCTGAGCCATCTCTAGCACATCCCTGACCCCGACTCTTGTTTTTGGACAATGAGAAGCAGTCTTTTCTCTGTTATTTTTACTCCCTTAGTCCTCATTCTTTTAACAATTGGAAAACTCTTATTTTCCATTTTTCTTGGTGTGTAATGACACTATCTCTCTCCCTTTCCCTGCCACCCTCAAGCTAGAATCTCTTCAGCTTGTTTTGTTTTACTGGTTTCAGCATTCTGTACCAGTTAAGTTTGTGTGTGTGTGTGCATATTTGTGTGTTTAATAATTTATAAGGATTTTATTTTATGCAGCATTACAGGTTCTATGGTTGATAGAATATTTTTGAATAAATATTAATAAAGGTCACAGGATATAGAACAAATATCACTGGACTTGGAGTCAGAAGAGCTGAATTTGAGTTCCAGCTCTGAGTTATTAGCTTTGTACTTTTGGATAAGTCTCTTAAACTCATAAAAACACATTAATGTGCAAAATGAGGCTAATAATACTTATACTATGTACTTCACAGGCTGTAACACTTTATAAACCTTACAGCATTGTATTCATGTGAACTATAACTATTAAAGGAGTTAAATCTTAAAGCATTTTGTAATTTTAGAGTCCAAAATAGATGCTATTACCACCAACATCACCAAAGGTAATAATAATAAAGGCAATCATTTATTATCTAGAAAATATGTATTGTGGCAGATTCTCTAGTACATGGATTTACCTGATATTGTACAATATCTGTATTTTATAGTAGTTTTAACAGGCTACAGTACCTATTAATTTCCCACTCATACACTGAATAAACATGTAAGATAATATTAAGATATGAACTGAAAAGATGAATGATCAGAATAGAATGGAATACAAAAATCAAGAGGGCTTAAATACAGTAGGAAAAAAACCCCACTTATATAGACTAGAGAAGGCTCATCAAGGCTTGGAAAGGTAATTAGAAGTGACATTGGATAGCAGTTTAAAATGATATTACTAAGGTAATATAAACATTAAGTTATTAAGCCAATCAATTAATAAACATTTATTAAGGCAAAAGACAGTACCTACCATTAAGGAGCTCATAATCTAATGGAGGAGCAAGTTGCAAAAGTAAATATTTTTTAAATGGGGGGGAGTGTTAAAGCACAGAAAGTGATGTCCTGTTGGGCTCCTCCTACTAACTGGGGAGGGAATTTGCCTTCCTTCTCATTCTCCCCTTTGTATAAGGAAAGGACTTTCATTCACATCTTGAGGAAGCTATGGATAGAGCTCTGAACCTGGAGTGAGGAAGACTTGAATTTAAATCCAGCCTCAGACATTTTCTTATTATCTTATTATTTTACTACCTTACTATCAGAGCAAGCCACTTAACCTCTTTCTACCTCAGTTCCCTCGTGTGTAAAAAAGAGATAATAGCATCTACTTCACTTATTTCCCAGAGTTGTTGTGAGGACAAAATGAAATAATATTCATAAAACTCTTTGCAAACCTTAAAGTTCTGTATCAACGCTAGCTATTCCTATAAGGATCTGAGATAGCACTGGTGTGAACATTCTTCCACTAGTATAGATTATGACCATGTCTAGTTTTGGTTCATAACCTTCCACAAACCTCCCATGATGGAATCTTTCACCTATTAACACAAAATGAACTGTATTGAATTAACTATTCATATACTCAAGGGTTGAGGGATTTCTGAATTTGCCTTCATGCTTCATTAAGCAAATGGGAGCTGTTTGGGTGGGGATATATTCAGTTTTTTTTCTTGTTTGGAAATTGTCATTACAATTGTAACTTCAGGAACCCCCTTTTTCTTCTGTGGATTATCTTGTGTGGGAAGGTGCTCACTAAAGGCTGCTGTGTATCAGGGGAAAGGAAGGGAGTTGATGTATGACGCACTGAGTGACACAGATAGAAACCTGCTCAACCCAAGGAACAGAACTGAAATGATGAAGCTGTGAAGATGCCCCAGGTCTTTTGGCATCCCATTCAGCTTTTCATTTATGCAAAGCCACCCTTTGCCACAAAATCTCTTGCTGGGGGTTGTAGCCTAAGGATTTTTTAATTCTAATCTTTCTGACTTTTCCTGATATTTTTTTTTCAGCACTGAGGGCTGGAGTTTAAGTTAATTGATGACCAGGTATATTTAAAAGATCCAACTGTATAGAGATTTTTCAGAGACTAGGAAAAACATATGATGTCAAGGTTTAAAATGATTGACTTTTTAAAATATACCAGTACATGAATCTAGCTTCCTGAAGACCTTTCCAGATCTTATTCCATATTGTGTACCCTTTGCAGACACTATATTCCACCCCAAATGGACCGCTCAATATTCTCTAACCTGATCCTGTTCTGTTTCATTAAGGCATTTGAGCAGGCCATTCCTTGGTTCCTGAGTTGGACTTTGCTTCTGCTCTTCTATCACTATGTACTGAAATGTTCTTCCTTCAAGGGTGAGCTTAGAGGCTATCTCCTAAATGATGCTTTCCTAGATTCCCCAGAAAGTTATAATTCTTTGATCCTAGACTTTCTCAGGCCACTGTTTATATTCTCTGATGAATTTAATCACAGTGTAACGTATTGTAGTTTTTTGTGTGCATATTTTACTTTCCTTCTCATTGATCATGTTGTAAGATTGTAAGCTCCTTGAGGGCAGTGACTGTGATGTTTGTCATCTCTTTTTTCCTCAGTACTGTGTGTATTTCCTAGCATAGAGTAAGTGACTAATAAATGTTTGTTAAACTTAATTTTACCTTTTCTCTCCCTTATTTATTCATTCAACAAACATTTATTAAGAAAAATGTACAGAAAATTGTATTAGGTACTTTGGAAAAACAGTAAATGTAGATAAAAAGATGAGAAATGTTTCTGTCCCCATGGAGCTTACTGCCCAGTAGGATTATCAGTTACAAATCCAAATAATTGTGCAATATTACATATGTATATTTGAGAGGTGAAAAACATAGGATAATGTGAGACTTTAGAGGAAAGACCTTGAAGGTGGGGAATAAATGAATCAAAAAGCATTTATTAAATACCAAATGTTTGTCATGCTAGGGGTAAAAACAGACAAATAATGGGATCCATGCTATAAAAGAGTTTAGATTCTAATAAAAGGAAACAACACATAAAAGGAAGATAAAGATGAAAAGGAAGGTGGTAAAGTGGTTGGGATATACTTGCCCAGGAATGGTTTGGAAATGGCCAAGTAGTAGCATAATAACCTGGTTCTACTATACTTTTCTCTGTCTCTGTCTCTGTCTCTTCTCTTGTCTTTTCTTCTCCTCTTCTCTTCTCACTATCTCTCTTTTTCTGTCTCTTTTCCTCTCTGTCTCTTTCTTTTCTGTTTGTCTCTTGTCCCTAAGATGAAAAAGAAAAGAGATGGATAAGAGAGAGAGAGAGACAGTGACAGACAGACAGACACACACACATACACACACAGCAGGGGTGGGGAAGGGAGAGACAGAGCAAAAGACAAAAGTAGAGACAGAGATAGACAGAGACACAGAGATGGAGACAGACAGAGACAGAGACAGACAGAGATGGAGACAGAGAGACAGAGGGAGAGACAGAGATAGAGACAGAGACAAAGAAACAGAGACAGAGAGATGACAAATTTCTTTTGGGAGGGGAGGTTTATACAGAAGAGAATTAAGTGTTAGACTACTTATGAAGAGTAGGTTAGTGATAGACAATTCTTATCCAAATCCTTGTGGTTCCTTCCCATCTTAGTATATCAAAATAAAAACTAAAAGGATCTTGTCATTACAGAAAATATCATGAAAGAGCAATCAATTTCTGTGACAAATAAAAATCATAATTATGACTGCATTTATAGAGCAATTCAAGATTCACAAATCCTAAGAAACAAGTTTTATCACCCTCATTTTCCAGATGAATTCACTGAGATAGAGGTCAAATGATTTCCCAGGGTGAAGCCACTAAAGTATCTGAGGCAGAGTTTGACCTAAAGTCCTTCTGACTTCAGGTCCAGTTCTTGATTCACTATACAGCTTTCTTGGGAGCCAGTGGAAAGAGCCTTGGGCTCTAAAATAAGCAGACTTGGGTTTTAAGCTCCCAGTGACAAGTATTCATTCCCTCAGGTATTGCTTAATGGTAATCAATGTAAAAGTTGCTGCTGCTTTAACAAGACATGTAATATTGGCCATAGACAATGGTAGAAAGAAGAGAGAAAGTCTTATAATCCTAGTGATTTTTAAAAAGGTATCTCAGATTGCAGCAGAATCTTTATCTTATCTTTAATATCCTTATCTTTCATTTTTATTACATTTATAACTCTTTAAAGTGTTTTTTGCTCAGTGTTTCCTAAATTTTTTCCACTTGTGACCCCTTTTTGGCCTGAGAAATTTTTATGTGACCCTAGATACATAGGTATATGAAATAGATGTGCAAATCAAATATTTATTGATAAAAATCATTAAGAAATTTATTTTAAAACAATTCTTTCTTAGATATATAATTTTGCCATTTGTTAAAGATGAAAGCAAATTTGCATAATAATGAGATGGATGTGCTTGCTTTATTTTTACATAAAGAATTAAATCTTGGCTGAATATTTGATCTCTTTTACTGTTGCCAAATTTTTCACAAATCCCACATGTGACCCCATATTGGGTCATAACCCACAGTTTAAGAAGCTTTACTCTATTTGACTACTTCAGGGCTACTTATATACCTTTGGCGTCCACCTGATTCACCCAACTCTCACTTGGGGCTCCAAGAAACTGTACCCTGGTAAAATCATTTAGTCAGACAAGCTAAACCAGCTAGAAGGTAACACAAACAGGCCTTAAAATCATTGGTGAATCACAACCCCAAGCATGTGAAGACATCCCCATGAAATGGATGTATGAGAACAATTTGTTCCAATAGCAAAAAAGGCAGAGGAAGCAGAGTTTGGTGGGTCAGATACTGAAGATGCCAAGGTCATCCACTTCATCCTGGGCTATCATCAGTTATCTTGACTTTTGTCTGGCAAGACTGGACTTGCATGATTATGGAAGAGAGAGTGAGACTGACTGATAACTTGTACAACTTTGCCTCACTTGGGTCCAATTCATGCATGAGTCAGGCTATGACACTGTGATGTCACTGGTCCTTTTTGAAAACAAAGAAAAAAACAACAGCAATAGCACTACAACCCTCTAAAAATACTTGAAGGCATATTTAACTCTTCCTTTTCTCTCACAGTCCACTTTGAAGCCTTTTGATCCTACTTTCTCATTTGGCATCTGTCCCTTTCTATTCAAGTCCTTATCCCTGCTACCTTGGATTAGGCATGTTTTACTAGCTTTCTAATTAGCTTCCTTTTCCTTAATCTATCCTCTCAATTCTGTAAGCACTTTGAAGAACTCAAAATAATTCTTCTAATACATATTTATGGCTGTGCCATTATCCTGTTTAAGAACCTTCTTTGGTTTCCTGTTGCTTATAGGATACACCATCTTGCATATAGTAGGTGCCAAAAAATGTCTCTTGAATTTTACAACTATAGTTTCATTTGAATCTCATAATGACCCTGAGAAGATAGTTTTCCCATCTTACAGATAGAGAAATTGAGCCTTAGAGAAGTGAAATACTATATAGCAAGAGGGCATCTATTAACCATGTTATTAATCAGGCACTTGGTTCTCCATATACAATGAAGAATTTTATTTAGAATAAGATATAATGTAATAGAGTAAGAGTAATGATGAAGAATTAGCAGGAAGCCAAGACTAGTGGAGACTTTTCATTTTGCCACTTACAAATACTAACTGTGGAATCATTATGGGTGTATTTTGGGCAGATCACTTGGCTTTTTGGAACTTTGGAGTTCTTTACTTTTAAATGTGGGGAAAGAATACTCTTTCTACTTCCTTCACAGTGTTGTTCTGAGAATGAAATAAGAAAATGAATAAAAAATACTTTGGAATTGTAGTACATCCTATAAATGTGCCTTCCTACCATCAGGGGCAGCAATAACATCATCAACAACCTCACCAAACAAATTTGTGACTGAGGAACATGTAGTTGAAAGAGGGAGTGTAAGAACTGAGGGAGCTTAGTATAGAATTTATATTATTATAAACTGGTGTGAATAGATTGACTAGTGTCCCTAATCTAAGTTCTGAACATCTCTTTGATTCAGCAAGCATTGATAAAATATTTACTATAAAGAGCACACTGTATTAGCATTGGAGAGACAAATCTAGACAATCTAGATTGATAAATCTATCATAAAAAGTTCATGATTTAATAGAGGAAAGGGCCAAGTATACAAATAGCTAGCATATGAGAGAGTGAGGCAGGAACACAAGAAAGAGAGATCAATGTTGTTTGAGGAGGCAGGGGCAGGTGAGGGAAAGCTCTGTGAAGGAGATGCCATCTGATTTGGTTCTTGAAGGAAAGGATTGCAAGAGATAGAGAAGGTGAAGTGGGAAAGGAGCTCATTACAAAAACAGCAACTGGTATGAGTTCAGGCACATCTATTGTAGAGGACATGATGAATAAAGGGGACAGAATCCATCTAGTGGGGTTGGATCATAGGATATATCAGGGTAGATGATATAAGATATGGTAGGATAAGTGACACATTGTGGATATCAAAAGTAAATTGGTATACCAAGAAAAGGAGTCTATATTTTCTTTGGTAAGGGATGAGGAACCACTTGAAGGTCTGAAAGTACAGGAGTATTGACATGGGTATAATGTTGTATTAGAAAGATTGCCCAGGCAGTGCTGTAGAAGGATGTATTGGAGGTAAAGAACAGCTCAAGTCAGGAAGATGAATTAGGAAGTTACTATAATAATATAGGAAAGAAGAGATAAGAGCTTGAAACATAGTAGTAACAATGTGAGTATAGAGCAAGTGATGGATATGTAAATATATCAGAAGTAGAAATGAGAACTTTGTAATTGAAGTGAGTTGGAGTCTGAAACACAGCAGTTAAAGTGTCAATACAGAGCAAGTGATGGATGTGAAAATATGCCAGAATAGAAACAAGAGAACTTTGTAACTGTAGCAGGTTTGAGGCAATGGCAAGGAAACCATCAAACATATCTGAAGGTTAAAAAATTGAGCTGCTGCTCAATAAGCCTTTGCTTCAATAGCTTCAAAATGTTTTTTTAAGGTTATCAGACTGGTCATTGTTGATACATTAACCAAATTAACCCCCTTCTTTTCAGTCAAAGCACTGTTTATTTATGTGTTTTTGGCCAGCAATGACTGGTGAAGAGTAGAGGGGAAGATAAAGAAGTAGGGTTTTAATATGCATAATAGTATTCTAGCAGTCTCTGAGCTCAGGTCAGGGCTGATGCTTGTTCAGAAAATATCGTCTGCTCTCTTGAGTCCAGAGGGAAATCAAGAAAGCCATGGCTAATGAAATAAGTGATATTTTACACTTTAAATTTAAGTGAGGAGAAGGGGGAGGAGGAGGAGGAAGTCAATGTTTCCCAAACTTGCAAGTACAAAGAGGAAAAGAGGTGATAAAACTATCAGAGACTTTTCAATTCAATTTGATTCAACATTTATTAATGAGTGTATGAAGGGTGTTGTACTGTGTGCCACTATCTATGTAGTCTAGGACAAGTTACTTCATCTCTGAGGACATCAATTTTCCTTATCTGTAAAATGAGGGGGTTGGGGCACATCGTTTTTGAAGTCCATCAGTTCTAGATCTTATGAACTTTGCTGGAGATACCATAGTAAAAAAGGACCCAGTCCTTAAAGGGGCTAACTAGGGTGAAAGAGAATATGAAAATAATTGTAAAATTCTTTAGAATATGGTTAATTTGGAAAGAACAGCAATCACAACAACAACAACAACAAAATGAATTGAATACTCTACTATTATAGTGATTGAGTTTGATAGGGAAGAGAGGAAATAAGGCTTCCTTTTCCTGTCCCTTGCTTTTTGCAGATGAGGCAGAACATGGGTATGAAAGATGGCATATTCTATCATATTCGACTGATATATTGTTAAGCTTTGATAAACTGGGTTTCCCCCCTTTCTTTTTAAATAATTATTATAAGGGATGCCTATCTGGGGAAGAGAGGAAAATGAGTTCTATTTAGAAATGCCAGTGACATAAACGCAAAGATAGCAATATTTTTTAAAATGTGTATCGAAGTCAAAGAAAAAAGTATGGGAAATTTCAAGGTGGAGAGATAATTTTCAGCTGCTCAGGGACTGATGGCTATGGTAGGGGTAGAGGGAAGGGGTCAAATGCAGGGAATCAGGGAAGACTTTGTGGAGGAGGTGGCAATAGGATACAATTTTAAAAGGTAGAGATATAGAAAGAATTTCAAGCATGCAAATGCATGAAGGCTAGAATGAAATGTGGAAAATAACTAATAGTCCACTCTGGATGGAATGAAAAGTGCACAAAGGGGATTGATATAAATTTGGAGTAGAAAGTTCATTTGGAGCCAGATTGTGGTAGGGCTTAAAAGCTAGGTTATGAAACTTGTATTTTAACCAGTCAGCAATAGTAAGCTATTAAAAGTAAGCTATAAATCGACATTATCTATGTTTGATTGTATTCTTATTTATTTTAAAAAAAAACATTTTCTAATTAAATTTTAATCTGGTTTTATCAAGGAATCCCACTGACCTTGAATTGAACACTTCTGATCTAGAGAATAGGAAATATAAGCATGAGGAACAGAGAACAAGTAGTCCAGACAGTTTTTGCCACCACACAAAAAGAAGCTTGTCTAGATTTTAAAACCTCTCCCAATTCCAGGATGGCTCTGATCTTTTCTCTCAACAATAATGAAAAGTGATAGACCTGAAGTTCTTGACTAAGTTACAAGATCCTGAAGAAATGTGACTGTTAACTTCTTTTTTCCTTGAGGCAATTGAAGTTAAGTGACTTGGCCAGGGTCACACAGCTAGGAAGTGTTATCTAAGTGTCTGTGACCAGATTTGAACTCAGGTCCTCTTGACTTCAGGGATGGTGCTCTATTCACTGCACCACCTAGCTGCCCCACTGTTAACTTTTTTGAGTAGAAAAGTGATGGGATCAGAACCTGCCCCTAAGGGATATAAATTTGAATTTTTTCACAGCACCTTCAACAATTCTTTGCACATAGTAAATGCTTAATAAATAGTGAATGGAAGATTTTAAATAAAAAGATCTAGGATTATTTTAAGTATAAGGCCCAATTATCAAAAGCCATTTCTTTCATCTTTGTGATTATCATAAAATAAGGTGCTAATGTTATACTAGATGAAACTGGGTTAATGTGTTACTTCTCTTGGGTGGCACATTTACTTTTCAACATGAGCTTTTGGAAAAAAATTCTTTTGCCCCTTAAATCAAACCAGGTTGAAGGCATTCTGCTGACTTGTGTGTTTGTGTCTCTCTGTCTTTTTAAGTCTATTTGTTGGAGGGAGGGATAAGTAGTTAACTGGTCTTACTCCCATGTAATATCTATATATCTATGGATGTTTATAAATTTATATTTATATTTATAAATATATCTAACTATTAAAGGTTGTAAATTAAAAATATCAGGCTGAGGCTAGTGGATCACTTGAGCTTAGGAGTTCTGAGCCACAGAAGGTCTAAAGCCACTTAGATGGCCATACTAAGTGCAGCTCAGAGAACTATTAGGTGAGCAAACTTAGAACTAAAAATGGAGGTTGAAGTATGTGTCTATCACAATTAGGCAACTAGGTGGTGCTATTGTGCACAGAGCACTGGGCCTTGGATGAGGAAGATCTGAGTTTAAATCTAGCCTCAAATACTTGCTAGCTATGTGATCCTGGATAAGTCACTTCTGTTTGCCTTAGTTTCCACATCTATAAATTGGGGATGATAATAGTATCTATCTTCTAAGGTTATTGTGAGGCTCAAATTAAATAACATTTGTGATGCACTTAGCACAGTGTCTGGCACATTTTTGTTGTTTGGTTGCATCAGTCATGTCTGACACATTGTGGTTCCGTTTGGAGTATTCTTGGCAAAGATACTGGAATGGTTTGCCATTTTCTTTTCCAGATCACTTTACAGATGAGGAAATGGAGGCAAGTAGGACTGAGTGATTTGCCCAGAATCATACAGTTAGTATTTAATGCCAGATTTGAACTCAGGAAACAACTCTTCCAGGCCTATCATTCTATCCACTGTGCCACCTGTCTGGGAAGGAAGAAAGAAATAAAGAGAAAGAAAGAAAGGTAGAAAGAATGAATGAAAGAAAAAAGAAGGAAGGCAGGCAGGCAGCCAGGAAGGAAGGAAGGAAGGAAGAACAAGAGAAAGGGAGGGAGGCAGGGAGGGAAGGAAAGAAGGAGGAAGGAATGAAGAAAAGAAAAAAAGGAAGAAAGGAAAGGAAGGAAGCAAAAAAAGAAAAAAGAAAGGAAGAAAAGAAGGAAGGAAAGGAAGAAGGCTGGGAATAAGGGAGGAGGGAAGCAAGAAAGAAAAAATGGAAGGAAAGAAAGTAGGAAGGATGGAAGGAAGGAATGGAGGGAGGGAGGAAGAAGAAAGAAAGAAAAGAGAAAGAAAGAGGAAGGAAAAATGACGGAAGGAAAGAAAAAGAGAAAGAGAAAGAAAAAGAAATGCATAAATATGCAATTTTCTAAATCAAGGTATAGTCCACAGGGATCCTTATGTGTATGACTTGTGGTCTCTTATTCTGACACTGATGAACCAGATGATTTCTAAGGTACCTTCTTGCTCTATGTCCTATCACACTATTCACCTAGGTGCCCTAATAGCCAATCCAGTGCTCTCTTCTTCATACCTTTTAGAGGGATGCTAAGCCATTTCAGTTTAAGCATGAGTTGTGCAAAATATTTTCAAAGGCCCCATCTGACTCTGTGATGCTCACAAATATATGCATATAGGAAGAGGCAGGATCCACAGACATATTCCCTACCATTTTGGAGTTTTATAGTATAAAAGACAACAATGACAAGAACAAATTATAATCAGATGACAAGCACAATTTACAACAGAGAACAGATATTAGTCTCTTAATCAACACATTTGGTGGCCTTTTCTCAGTCTTCATTCTTGTCTGTAGCATTTGATATTGTTCCCCTTCCTTCTTCTCAATGAATCAATAGCATTTATAAAGCATTTACCACTTTCTCTTGCCTCTTCTCTGATCTGTCTGCCCATTTCTTTGTGTTCTTTTTTTCTGAATAACCATTTGTATAACTGTCCCTGGCTGTAGCTGTTCCCCAAGGCTCTGTCCTGGGTCCCATTTTCTTCTTTCTCTTTGCTTCCTCCCCTGGTTACCTCATCAGCTCCCATGGGTTTAATTATCATCCCTTCAAGAATGACACCTAGATGTATATTCACCCTTAGTCTGTCTCCTGAGATACAGTTCCATATCACAAACTATTGTACATTAGAACTGAATGGCCTGTAGGCATCTCCAAATCAACATGTCCTAAACAGACCTTATTATCTTTCTCTCCATACCTTGCCAAATTCACCCCTCTCCCAAACTTCTTTATGACTGACAAGCATTCTTCAAGCCACCCAAGTTTGCAAGCTCATTGTCATGTGTAATGTCTCATTCTCTCTCACTCCAAGTATTCAGTTGCCAACTCTTATAATTTTTTATTTTATCACCGCAGCATCTCTAAAAATCTGACTAGTCTCCACCCACACAACCATAACCTAAGCTCAGGTACCTGCCCTATGGAAATAACCTTCTAATTGGTCTACTTGCCTCAAATGTCTCCCTTCCAATCTCTCCTTCACACAACTGCCAAATAGTTTCCTTAAGTGCAGAGCAAACCATGTCACTTTTCTATGCAAACTCCAGTAACTCCCTATTATGTCTTGGAAGAGTTGTAAAGTCTGTTTGGCATTTAAACAGAAGGGCATTTGAAGCCCTTCAAAACTTGGCCCTGACTTACTTTTTTCACCCTTATTACATTTTGTACTCCTTTATACACTCTACAACCCAATTGATCTGGCTTCTTTACTGTTTGTCATCCATGATAGTCCATTTTGAAGTCTTTCACCTGCCATCCCTTATGTTTATAATACATTTTAACCTCTTGCCTCCATCTGTCAGAAGCTGTAGTTTCCATCAAGACTCAGCTTAAGCACCACCAGCTTTTTTTAACAAGCTTTTTAAAATTCTCCCAGATTCTAGTTCATACCTTTCTACAAATTATCTTGTATTTTGTATATATTTTGCATACATATATTTTTATGTATAAACAATATGTGTGTATATATATATATATATACATATGCGTACATATACATGAACATGCATACACACATGCTGTCTTCCCCCCTTAAGCTCCTTAAGATAAGGTATTGCTTTCATTTTTATTTACATATCCCCTGAACCTGGCAAAGTCTCCAGTATCTTGAGAAAGCCCTGGAGTTGCAAAGATCATGGTTGAAATCTTTCCTTTTACATATAGGATCAAAGAAACATGTATGATAGCTATAGGCAGCTAGAAGGAAACAGGGTTATCCAGTGGAAAGAGTGAATCTGGAATCCTTGATTTGAATTCCTCTCATGTCAATTATCTTGGGCAAATCATTAACAGCAGGTTGGGTTAGATGGATTTCCAGCTCTAAATCTATGATCTCATGAGAGCCAGAGGGCCTTGGTTTAAAACTTGTCTATGTAATCTTGGGTAAATTATTTAACTTTCTGGGAACCTAGTGTCCTTACATATAAAATGAAAGATGGCTTTAAAGACCCTTTTCACATTTTTTATTTCAAATCATTAAATTTCTTACTGTCTCAGGCAAAATTTTAAGAATATGTCACATCTTCTAAAAGGGAATTATTGCTTATGTAAGATACATATTAAAGCTAACATTTTCCCCTTATTGATTATTAGTTTTTTAATGATGTATGTATGAGTTGATTAAATACAGAAGAAATACTCAGCCATCTAATTTAAGAAAGAACCTCCTAGAATGCATTTCTATTAAAGTTTTCCTTAAAATTCATTTACATTCCATGGAATGTTATATTTATTTCTAAGTTAGATATCAATTAAACTGGAGTTTCTGATTTGCATTTGTAGAAGGAATTTCCACATTTGGAAGTCAGTTAAGCAATCTCTGGTCCAGAGCAAAAACAACAAAGATGTCATAGTCAAGAGCACTAGACTTAGAGTTAGATGACCTGGGTTCAAATTCTAATCTTATAACCTATGGGAAGCCATTTAACCTCTTGAGCTTCATTTGTTTCCTTATCCATGGTTGAATGGACTAGCAGGCCATTCTTGAACTAGGCTCTGAAAACTTGTCTTTTAAAAATATTTAAATAACTCTATTTCCATGTAATTGTTTTCTTTTGTAAACTATGCATTTAATTTTATGCATGTAAAAACATTTTTCTGCTACAGGGTCCCTAAGCTTCATCTAATTTCCAAAAAGATCCATGACAGACACAAAAAAGACTGTGAAGCACTGCACTAAATAATTTCTTAAGTCCTTTCCAGCTCTTGTATTCCATGAACCTATAAAGATTTAGAATATCAGTCAATTATTTAGGGATGGGGGAAGTTGGGACCTAATAAACCCTTTACATTTTCTGTAGCTTTTTGCATACTAATCAATCAAACATTGGGATGCAATGTGAGAGATTTTAAAAGTTTCATTTTTCCTGGAATTTTATGTGACATCTAAAATCTTGCTCTGATGCTTCTTTGACATGTAGGTCAATGATGTAGGGTTCTCATTGATGGAATACACTTTCTAATCTGTCCTAAATTGGAAAGGCTCCAAGACCAGGCAGAAAAACACATAGCCACAGATTATATTCCCATTGTTGGAGGACCTGCTTAGCTATGTATGACTGAAGAGCATTATCACCAGAGTATGGGAACCTCCAAGTAATGAATTATTTTGCTCACAAAAAAATCAGAAAGATTTGTCTACAAAAACATGGAGACTCTTCACTGGATAATGGGAATGACCTCACTGACAATACCACTCATTTATAGGTGTATTAAAGATTGTAGAATGTATTTTATCGATTGTCTTTGTACTTTGCCCAGGGTGTTCCCCAAAGTTTTGCCTCTTCACCTTTGACTTTCAGAATCATTAGTTCCTCATCCAGTTCAGCTCAGGGCTTTTTTTTTTTCTTCTTTTTCTTATCGTTCTAGTCATAAATATTCTCTGGATTTCAGGAAATTATTTTGTATTAATTTTAAGTGTATATATTGAACTCCCCTAGTAAAATATCAAAAACTATTACGATTGAGAATGGGAGGAGGCTCTTTGTATCACAAACACCCAGCACAATACTTTACACTTAACAAGGTTATTGATTTGAATTGCATATCCATGAAAAACTTCTAAGATAAGTCCATCTCCAGAGGGGAAGAGGAGTATATGATAGAAATGGACAAGGAAAGCATGTCTTTTGTAGAAGTCAGACTCTAAGATATATGGATCATAGCAGCCACTAAATCATAAATGGTATCTTGTTGGTTCCAATGTTATTCAAAAATTGTAGTAAGTATGAGCCCACTCTCCCCAGAGAGAGATATAGTACAGTGAGTGGGCTGTGTGCCCCCAAACTGTTCAGAGTAAGGAGGGAATGTTTGTACTCCTTGCCAAATCTTTGAAGTATATATATTTTTGCCAAAGCTAAAAATGATAATTGTTCATCTTCTTTCTCCTCTAATCTTCCAAATAGGCTTTCTACTATGCCTTTCATTCCTAGTGTTTGCTCCCCTCCTTAGTACTATTTAAAATTGGATTTGAGAGGACTGTTGTTAAGGTATGGTTCACATTTAATGTTTCATTGATGGACAATAAAAATCCCTTACAACAAACTCCAAGACTGCCCTCATTCCTTAATTGTACTACAGCTTTGTTGTATTGATTACCACTTGAAAAGAGTCAGCCTGTAAGTGAGGTTTGGGAATCACCACTTGAAATGAGTGAGCCTCTAAGTGGGACCTGGGAATCATTGTCTATTATAGAGATTATGCTGATGATGGTATTTATGAGAAGTAGTATGGCAGAACAGATACAATCACAAGGACGGGGGGGGGGTCAAATCTTGCTCAGATATTTACTTGCTGTGGGACATTAGGCAAGTCATTTTATCTTTTTCAGTTTCTCCATATGTGAAAATGAGGATAATAGTAATAATAACACTCACCTCACAGATTGTTGTAAGGAACAAACCTTAAAGGACTATATAAATGTGAGTTGTTCTTAATTCTTATTGGATTTAATTTGTAACATTCTTTCTTGAGTCTTTTTTCTTTCGATGAGGCAATTGGGGTTAAGTGACTTGCCCAGGGTCACACAGCTAGGACATGTTAAGTGTTTGAGATTAGATTTGAACTCAGGTCCTCCTGACTTCAGGGCTGGTGCTCTATCCACTGCGCCACCTAGCTGCCCCTCTTGAGTCTTTTTTGAGAAGAAAAGGAAGTAATATGAAAGCAATATTTTCAGGAGGACTAATTCAAAGGAAGAATAGTTTGAATGAGAAAAATTCCCAAATCATAGAACGTTTTAAACCATATTCAGCTTTAATTGCTTTCAAATGCATCATTAACTGGAATGAGGCTAACCAAAGCACTGCCCACAGAGTTGTAGCCTTAATGAATAGGTAAAATAAATTTTTCATTAACATATCAAAGAAAACATTGTTTATTTTGCCACCATATCATCTCATTTAATTAATTAGCTTATTAAAAAAACTTTATGATTTATTTGTGATCTTTGTTCTTATATCACAGTCATATTCAGATAATAACTAATATAATTAACATTAATTAGATGCTCACTATGTGTCAGGTGCTGTGATAAATGCTTTATAATTATTATGTCATTTGATGTTCACAACAGCCTTGAGAGGTGGGTGCTTTTATTATCCCAATTTTACAGATAAGGAAACTGAGGCAGATAGAGTGCAGTGATTTACTTACCCAGAGCCACCAAGAGTCTGAGGTAAAATTTGAATTCAGTTCTTCCTCACTCCAGGCCCAGTGCTTTACCCAGCTGTTTATATTCTCCTATTCACAGCTATCACCCTTCTCCCAGTTAAGTAAAAACAAATGATGCAATCAAGGCTTTTTGACAACATTCTGTATCTTCCCTGGAGACCAAAATTACATAGCTCATTGATTGTTTCAGTATTTACATTATTTCAATCATTGTATAAAGTTATTTTGGGTTTGCTTCCTTTACTTTGTATCAGTTCACATCCTTCTTCCCGAGTTTCTCTGAATTCTTCATTTCTCACAATCCCACAGTTTTCCATTACATTGTTGTATTGTTACATTATTTTTGGTTTGTAAATGAACACTCCCAAACTGCTTGAAAATGTTGTGTCACAGTTCCATGTATCAGTTTCCCTCAATTGTTCTGTCTCAGTTTCCCTTAATTGCTCTGCCTCAGTAGCAATACCCCCCTTCTGACCATCAGGAATAGTTGGGCTGCAGAGAAATGGATGGTGACATTCCAAAGAGTCATAAAATCTCCAGATGGCCCATCTCAAATACCTAGATATACCCTTTATCTTTTGGCTTCAGACTCAGTGTCTCTTAGCTTCTTCACAAATTTATCAGAATTTATGACCCTTCCTCTATACCCTCAATCTGTCAGAACTGAATTGATAGTCCTTTCCTGGAACTCCAATCCCCCCAGTGCCCAACTCCTCCTCTTGTCTCTTGAGCTCTTTGTTCCCCTGAGCACTGGGAATGCTATAAGAATTCTTGGAGCAAACTCACTAATCGCTGGATACTTTGAGATCCAGATGGATGGCTAATGGCTGCCAGTCTAACTCTCTGGGACTGGGTGCTTTGAGATAGGTCTCCCATTCAGTCCTATTCATAGCTATGGATTCTAAACTCTCCAATTAACATCAATAAAATATTACCTAGTCTCCAATCTGTAGTACTGCCTCAGTTTCTCCTGGAGCATTACAAAAACAGCTCTCTGAAATAATTAAATATTTCTCCTCTACTTTTCTTTACAGTCTCTATTTGCTGTGTTCCTGGAATATTACCACATCCCAAAATCCTACCTATATTCTATAGTGTCCAACTCAAATGATACCTTCTCCATGAAATGTTCCATTATCCCTTCAGCCAGGAGTTTTTTTTTACCTTCTGGGAACTACCACAGCATTTTGTTTTCTATGACATTTAATCAAATTCTACCTTACTTTAACATTAATTGTATTCATGTCTTATCTTCCTAATAGACTATAAATGTCTTGACCTCATTTTGAAGAGCCTGGTATCTTATTCTCCTCCTTCCTTCATTTTAATAGCCTTTCAGTGCAAAGCATGTTCATAGGATGCTAGACATCAGAACTGGTGAGGATATTAGAGGTTTTTTGGTTCAGTCCTCTCATTTTACAGGGGAGAAAACAGGAAGCCCAGAGAATAGAATGCTGAAGGCCACATAGGGAGTCAGTTTATGATAGAGCCAGAATTCTGTTGTAAGGATTTACATAGCAAACTTCTCCCTCTTCCCCACCAACACACACACACACACACACACACACACACACACACACACACACACAGAGACAGACAGAGAGAGGGGAGGGAGGGTGAGGAAGGGAGGGAAGAGAGAGAGAGAGAGAGAGAGAGAGAGAGAGAGAGAGAATGAAAGAATTTCAATCCAATTTTGCTTAAATTACCAGCAATTCTAAAATCATGACTTATAATACTAGAAGAAACCCTTGAGTTCCTCATTTTGCAGATATGGACACTGTACTTAAGAAGGCTAATAAGTGAGATACCCAGTCATACTGATAGTAAGCAGCAAAAACAAGATTGATATCAGATCCACTATTCTTTCTTTGCTTCAACTTCTCAACTACAACTTTAAAACTGCTTTTATGTTGTGAGCTAAAGCAAAGTAAGTTGCAATTAATCTGGGTAGACACAATATTGAGAAGCTATAATTAACTAGTTCAGAGATTAATATTGCCAAAAGAAATTAAATTCTTACTGTGGATCTCTGTTTAGCTTGAGGGATGGGTTTGTCTTGAAAAATGGAAGCCAAATTGAATTTCTCAGTGAACCACTCTTGGCTTCCTGCAGTTCTGAGTGTTTGCTGCTTTTGTGGGATAGTTAGCATAGCTTAGTTCTATGGCTACAGAATGTATTCCACTTCTTAATTAATCATCTTGATGATGCATATTAATATTCAGATAAGTTAGGTAGTACAGTGGATGGAGTGCTGGCCCTGAGTTAGGAAGATGTGAGTTCAAGTCTAACCTCAGATATTTACTAGCCCCGTAATTCTAGGCAATTCACTTAAGCTCTGATTGCCCAAATTTCCTCAAATGTAAAATGGGGTAATTAACATTGCCTGCCTCCCAGAGCTATTGAGAGGATTAAATGAGATAACATTTGTAAAGGACTTAATATAATATCTGGGAGGTAGAAGGTGCTTAATAAATGTCTGTTTCCTTTCCATTTTCCCATTTTTCAGATGAATGTATAAATACCTCAGTGCAAGCTCATGACTCCTAATGGAAAATCAACTGTAAATAGAATATCCTATTGATATCATTATCTGAATATATAAATTATAGTCATGTACTTCTCTCTGTCCGGAAATCTGCATTATCAATTTGCTGCCCTGAATATCTCCATAGACATCTCAAATTCAATATGCCTAAAACAGAATTTGTTAAATTTGTCCTTAAACCTGCCCTTTCTCCAATATCCCTTTTTTCTGTTGACACCAACATCATTCTAGCCTCTTAAGCTCATAAACTCAGTGTCATGTTTGGCATTTCCTTATTCCCTGCCATTTTATTCAACCAACTGCTAAATCTTGTTGATTTTACCTCCATATATTTCTCAAAAATATATATCCTCTCCATTCAGATAGTCATCACCCGATTTCAGGCCCTCATTTCCTATTTACCTGGATCATGGCAATAGCTCTTTAACTATGGTCTTTTCCCTCTCTACTATATCTTCACAGCAGCCAAATTGATATTCCTAAGGACAAGTATGATTGTGCCCTCCCTGTTCCCAATAGGCTTCAGAATAAAGTACAGACTCCTTAATTTGGAATGATAGCCCTTAAGAATCTCGTTCCCACTTTCCTTCCCAGCTTTGTTTGATATTCCCTCTCTTCATGAGTTCTGTGCCCTAGCCAAACTAGATTATTATCCCTTTTTTGGTGACATATCTGTGCATTCTAACTAGAATTCATTCCTTCTTCATCTCCTTTCTGAATCCCCTCTCAATCTTCCTTCAAGGTCCAGCTCAGGTATTACCTCCTCTTTTTGTTTTCTAAATTGTCAATGCTCTTAGGGGTAGTTGAGTACATGTTGAGTTTTCTCTATTTCTCCTATCCTCTAAGCAAAGTGTAAGTTCCTTGAGGGCAGAGGCCATTTAATTTTTCCCTTTGTTTCTATGCGCCTTCCACATAGTAAGCACTGAAGACATTTATTAAATTACATTACTTTATTTCTTGGCCTATACTCAAAACTCTTTCCAAATTGATAGAACTCATCAGAGCTTAAGTTTTGCTAGCATAGCCTTTGAGAACCCAGGGTCACCTCCAATACCACAATGAAGCATTTTAGGAGGATTATAGGGCTAAAGTACATTATTATTATTACTTGAAAATGGTATTTTAAATCACATCTTGCATTTAATTTATAGCAATGAAATGAATTTTATATGTTGACACAATTTATCTTTGTGAAACTATCTTGATTATTTATGTGGGTTCATTCTGTAACTTCTTAACATGATAGGATACTTCCATGCTTTACTGAGGTTTTGCATGGTGATTTCAGCTATATATCAGAAAGAGAAATAAATACTGTGGTTAATCTTTCTCAGAAGAGGATCTTCTAACCAATAAATTAGCAATTTGGAATATTACAAACAGTATCGTTTCCCAAGCCCTGGGGCTGTGAAAAAAGTATAACACGTGGAACCAGTTATCTTGGGTTCGAAGCCCAGCTTTGACACCAGTTATATGATGCTAAGGGTTGCTCACTGGATAGAATGCTAGATCTGGAATCAAGAAAACTACTCTTCCTGAGTGCCATTCTAGCCTCAGATACTCTCTAGCTATATGACATCGGGCAAATCACTTAATTCTGTTTGCCTCAGTTCCTCATCTGTAAAATGAGCTAGAGAAAGAAATGTCAAACTAATCCAGTATCTTTGCAAGAAAACTCCAAATGAGGTCATGAAGAGTCAGATACTACTAATTGACTAAACAACAACAACAAAAAATGTGATGCTGAACAAGTCATTTAAACCTCTCTGACCTTAAGTTTTTTTCATCTGGAAAATGGAATAATTACACTTACACTACCTACCTCATAGCCTTGTGGACCTTAAAACATTAAATGAATCTGAGTTCCTATTATTATGGGGGATAGGATACATAATTAATTATAATACAAAACAAATGACCTTCAAATCAATGAGAGAACTTTTCATTTCTTTTCTATTTTTTAGTCTCACTGAGGGGGTGGCTGGGTAGCAGTTGTCTGCATCTGCCACAGAGATTATGAAGCCAAAGCTTATAGGAAACTCCAGGGAGTTTCACTGAAAGGAATGCAGAGGTGATGTGAGTTAAATCCAAATAAATGAGAATGCACAGGTTGAAACATTCTGCATGGTCTTTGAGAGATTAGGCAATTTTTGCCTAGAATGTGCAACAATTTCAAATGAAAATGAAGATGGTAATCAAGTCTAATATAAAAATCAAAAAGTCCCCCAATCCACCTCCTTTTATGTTTTTATTGGAATGTTCCCTATTTTAATCTAAATGAGATGGCTTAGAGTAATAATAATTACTCTATAATAACATTTTGATAGTTCTTGCTTCATAGCAACCCAGGGTCATAGATGGCACTTGGTATTTTATATTTTGGCAGAGTGGTAAGTATAGGTGGTATCCTCTCCACACCCTTTATGATTCTTGCTTATAATTTTTTTCTTTTTCTATAAACCCTCTATAGAGAATTTCCCCAGCATGCTAGATGCCCTCATTTAGTTTTGTGTTGTAGGAATTGTGTGTGTGTATGCACATGCTCCTGTTTTTAAACAGAGGCAGAAAGGTACAAGTATTATTATCACCCTCTTAAAAATGAGGAAATCCATGGCCAGTGAATGTTAGAGTAAATCAAGGACCTTGTGGCAGAGAGGTGATGATCTAGATGTGGAGAATAAGATAATCACTTTCAGAGAGGCCAATATGTGAATCTGTTTTGCTTAATTACAGACTTTCTTTAAGCTCTGAAGATCCTTAGCCCAAATATTAGTCTCAGAGATGGAGCTTAGATCTCAGAGAAAAAGTTCTAGGGCTACCTCTGAGGAGTCAAGGGTCATTCTCTAATGCCATTATCTCCATACCCAAATAGTATGCTTCAACCCCCTCTCTAAGATAATTAATTGAGAATTGTTTTAGTTGGCTAGCCTCAAGTAGTTCTTAGATATTTAGATTTATTTACAAAGGTGGTACAAAACATTCTCCCTGTCCCAAAGTCTGTAACACACTCTCTGACAAATACATCCAGAATTCATGATAAAGTGGATTCAAACTTAGAATATCTGTGTCAAAAGGGTAACTCATAGCTCTGGGGTGCTAATAATCCTTTCCTATTAGTGTTGTCCAGGCTTCTAGAGATGCTATTAGGACATATAAGGGAACATGGGAAATTCAATATCCTCCAAACTCTTTGAATCTTACAAGATCCTCCTCCAATCAGAGCAGTAGGGCAGACCACCTAGATCAACATTGAAGCTGATGGCTCTCCTTCCTTCAAGTTCAGGCAGTTTCTCTTCAGGAGTTTGCTAGAACACTCTCTCCTGGCTTGTCACTGGCAGATTCCAATTTAACTTTATGCTTTTATATAGGACCTAGAGGGTGTGATGAAACCCTCAGCCAATATGAATTTGAACAGACTTCCTGTCTGGCATCATTTCATTTCATCAAGAGGTTTTCAAATCTTTTCACACTTAGTCTAAAGCCTATGATTGAGATTGATTGATTGCTTGGGCATCTTTTCGCTTTAAGTTGGGTGATTTGATTGAATAAGTCAGTTCTTACAACTACACTTAAAAGAGAGGGTTTTTCATTAGTCAGTCAACAAGCATTTATTATTTACCATGTACTAAGTTCTGGGAATGCTAAAAAAGACAAAAAACATTGTCCCTACAGTCAGGGAGCTCATATTCTGATGTGAGGGACAATATGAAAATAAATGTGTACATATAAGGCCTATACAGTGGGTATGCAAGTGGGAAAGGGAAGGCACTAGCTGTAAATTAAACTGAGAAAGGCCTCCTGCAGAAAGGGGGATTAGAATTGAGTCTTGAAGGAAGTCAGTAAGCTAAAAAGTAGACATGAAAAGAGAGTATTCTAGGCATGAAGAATCCTTATTCTAAGATCCAGTATCAGGAGGGAATGGGTAGTGATAGCAATAGAAAAAGAAAGAAAATAGGACCAATTAAACATTTAAAAATACACAGAAGAAAGTAAAAAGCATTTCAGAAGGGAACATCAACAATCAGAGAAGGTTTGGTACTATTGTGTTAAATGTAACACATTTACAATTATAAATAAACTATTTCACTATTTCATACACAACCTTTTTCTGTTCTTTGTATTTTGAAATATTTGAGTTTATGTTTTTTAAATTCATAATAAAAATAAGGGGAAAAATAAAATTTGCTTCTCTCCCTTTTTGTCAGAGAAAGATATTATGGGTAAGGAATAGAATATATATTATTAGATAAGGCACATTTATTGATTGTTTTTTCTGAAATGCTTTTCTGTCTTTCCTTTAAATCTTTGTTGGAAGGGAATAGATTCTAGGTGGTAGAAAGAGGAGAATGTGATCTTATTAAAACAGAGGGTATCAATACAAATATATTTTTTAAATAAAAACTTCAATTTAGCCCAATGTTTTAGCTACTTAGATGTTGACTATATCATATAGTGTATCATACAATGTGATCTCTCCCAACTTTGTTTCATTTTAAAATTTGATAAATATATCATACTATGCCTTTATCTGAATCCTGAGGCATCTGGATGGTAAAGTGAATAGAATGCAAGACCCAGAATCAGGAATCTTTGAATTCACATCTTCAGGCTTCAGACACTTACTATGTGACCTTGGCAAGTCACTTGACCTCTGTTTGCCTCAGTTCACACAACTTTAAAATGTGGGATGATAATGTACCTATCTTGCAGGATTACTGTGAGAATCAAATGAAAAATATTTATGAAAAGCACTTATATAGTACCTGGCACATAGTAGGTATTTTACAAATACTTATTATTTCCCTCTTCCTTTCCCCTTCCCTAATCTTTGGGGGAAATATTAAACAACACAGGGTCAAGAATATACCTCACCTCATTACCTCACACCACTAAAGAACTTTCATATTGACATGAAACAACCAGTGACTATTCTTTGGATCCAGTCATTGATCCAAGTCCAAATCTACCTGTTTTATAATCTATACAACTTCAGCCAATCTTTGCTGATAAAGCATAGAGCAAAAAGCTTCGTCAAATAATCTGATTAAATCTAGATAAACTGCATCCATAACATTCTGATATATAACCCTAGTAACCTTATAACAAATGGAAATTATGTTAGTCTAGCATAATGCATTTTTTTTTTTGCTTTTTGCTGAGGCAATTGGGGTTAAGTGACTTGCCCAGGGTCACACAGCTGTTACGTGTCTGAGACCAGATTTGAACTCAGGTCCTCCTGACTTCAGGGCTGGTGCTCTATCCACTGTGCCACCTAGCTGCCCCCAGCATAATGCATTTTTAAAGTTAAATTTTACTTTTTATCTATCCACAAAAATTGACTTTCTTTTCCTCCCATCCCCCTACTTACTCTCCATTGAGAAAGTAGAACAAAACTCCATTACAAACATGTATAGTCAAGCAAAAAGAATTCCCACATTGGCCTTGTCCCAGAAAATGGTATAAATATTCTTGATGAAGCCATGCTGGCTCTTTGTGATGACTCCTTCTTTTTCTGGATGTTCACTGACCATATCTTTAGTATATTTAATCATTGTGCCAGGAGTCAAAGTAAAGCTCACTAGTCTACATTTGGAGATTCCATTTCCTTCCCTTTTATGATATTTGGGGCAACCTTTGCCTTACTTTGAGTTTCTCAGATTTCTCTCTCATTCTCCATGGTAATAAAAATGGAAATAAAAATCGAGGAATTGCTATCTATGATCATTTTCCCATCTTTTTTATGCACTTATCCTATCTCATTTTTAATCTTTTCTTATCCTTGCCATAACCATAGACATTTTTGTTTTTTGACTTTCCTTACTAGACAGTTCATTCTGAGCTTTTAATACTCCTAACACTATTCTTGCAGGACTCTCATGCTTTTATATTCATCCTCAGTTACCTGTGCTTGCTTCCATCTTCAGTGTTCATCTTAAAAAAATCTTAATTAATTGATCCTGTGCATTGTCCCTATAAATACACATTGCTGTCCAGAAACAAATGCTCTTTCTCTTTATTGGAGTTATTTTTTCCTTGGGTTTCCAGAAGTTTCCTTGGGTTTCCATTTCATTTTTGAGAGCTCCTTATCTTTCTACATCTGATTTTTCCTATGAAACTTTAGGCCATGGGATCTTACTTATTATTTCTCTGAACAGGCAGGGATCTTTGAAAACTGCTTTCCTAAAATCCAGGGTGCACATTGACTGTGCCTAATCTTTGTCTTTTTTTTTTTCTACTACAAATTCAAAAATGGAGTAGTCACTTCTTCTAAAGGTTTCCATAATTTGCACCCTAGGAACCAGTTCCTCCTTGTTAGTGAGAATCCAGTCTAGAATAAGAGTTTTCTTTATTGTTTTCTCAACCTTTTGAAGAAAGAAATAAATTATCATTAAAGGCAAGTCAAATAATTTAATATTTTGCTTTTCACAGAGAAACACCTCCAGCAGAGGTCTACATAATTTCATTCCCCCCATTACTACAAATATGCTCCAGCTTAAGTGTCACAATCACTTCAGGCTGGACACTCCCACTTTTTAGCTTCCTTTTTCATGTGTTGCCTTCTCTCTTGTTAGAATGTAAGCTCCTTGACTCTGAATGAGTAAATAAAGAACAAACACATACTATATCATCTTTCTATTTCAGGCTTGTGATTTGTTTTCCCAAACTTCTCATCTGTTTCTTTATTCTGCCCAGGTAGTTTCACAGTATACTCCAATGATGATTTAGTATTTGTTTGTGTCTCTGCTGATTGTCACCCAAATGCTCTCTATCAAAATTTTTCCTTTGGTTCTTGTATTTCCACACATACCTATAACTTTTCAATCTAAAGTGTGCCCTGCTTTCTACCTACCTTGTTCTGTTTGAGACACACTAGTACTTCTGGTGTTGTATTCCACTTATGTTTCAGCATCCCACCTTGTTGTTGTTGAGTTGTGTCCAACCTTTGTGACACCATTTGGGGTTTTTTTGGCAATAATACTGAAGTGATTTGCCATTTCCTTCTTCAGCTCATTTTACAGATGAGGAAACTGAGGCAAATAGAATTAAGTGACTTTGCCAGGATCATACTGCTAGTAAGTGTCTGAGGCCAGATTTGGATTCCTGATTCCAGGACTGGTGCTCTATTCATTGCACCACCTAGCTGCTTCGTAATGTCTCATTTGCTTTGAAGTTAGTTCACCTTGGTTCACCTTGATTGCTACACACAATTGTTCCACTGATATTTACCTTGACATCTTGGGCAAATTATTTAAATTCCTTAAGTATCACTTTTGTCATCTGTAGAATGAGGGAATTGAACCAGATGATCTCTGGAGTCCCTTCTAGCTCTCATCTATAATTTCTAAAATCTAACATCTCTATGTTCTCACTTGGTTACACTGAAGTAGGTGAGGGACTGTAAAACCCAGAAACCCACCAATCAAATCTCAGTGGAGGTGGGGATTACCCTTGCTTATATTGTGATGTATTTATTATTCTACCTCTGAAGAAGATAGAAATTTAACAAGACCAGAGACTCCCTTGAGAGTTGGGGGGGGGGTGGTCATAGATTTAATCTGTCAGCTAGAATTTTTGAAGTACCCACTATGTGCTAGACACTGTGCTAAGTGCTGGAATTTGTCAGAGAGGAGAGGCAGAAATATACTAACTTCCCAGAGTACTAAGGTGAGTGTATAACCAGATACTGCAATGGATCCATGATCTCAAAGGTCTGGACATTTCTTGAGTGCAGACTAATCAGCTAATAAATATTTATTGAGTACCTACTGCATGTGAAGCTTTGTGCTAAGCTCTGAGAACACAAAGAAATGAAAAAGACTATTCCTATAATCTAATGGAGGACACAGTCTGCAAATAGCCAAATACAAACAAACTACAAATAGGATGAATTGGAAATAATCAGCCCAAGGAAGATACTAGACTCGAGTCCACTGGAAAGGCTTTCAGTGGGAGGTGGGACTTTTGAGAGATGTTTCAGTGGTGGGAAGCATTCTCTGAGTTTTCTAATATTTCAATAACAATGCAGCACTCCGATTGTCCATCTGTTAATTTTCATTCTCTCTGCATGGTTGCTAATACAACCAGGGAATTAACACATAAATACAGAAACAAAAAACATACTTGGGAAAAGCTGATGCCTACAATTTCCCCTCCCCCCCAAATTCCAAAAAGGTGAATTAAGAAGTATGGAGGAAGAAAAAAAATAGGGATTCTGGAAGATCTGTCCTATTCCATAGAATTCTCACCTCACATATTATTCAAATCCAGCCATTTATTATTTAGGGAAGGTGCTTAAGGTTGAATTCCAAGGACAGTTAGAAGTCTCACCCAGTGTTGCCAATTTGAAAAATGAATTAGGAAAGACTTTTTGGAGAAATGTGAAACTAACTTAAAATGTCAGCTGAGCTGAAGAATCAAAAACACCAACCTAGGCCAGAGATCCTTGCTTTTATGTGGACCATGCAATATTTCTGGCTCAGCAAAAATGTCTATCTAAGTTCGAGATTCAGCTGGATGGGCTGGGTAAATAAGGTGGTACCATGTTCTAGTCCAAATCTAAAATCAACTAAGCTTCAAGTGAGTATGGATGTTAATAAAAATGTGAAATATGACCTAATGCTCCAGGGTTCCTGTTTAAATCATTTATACTCCTTATTATATAGTGCATCATTCTGTGACAATTATGAAAATGGAAAAAGGGGCTGTTAAAATGCAGTGGAACAATAAATGAACCAGCATGCTGCTCTAGTATTAGGGACAATTTGTTGTTGTTTGTCCTTTGTTCTCAAATAGGATCATGACATCAGCTGATGCCATGATATGTAAGTGAATTGGATTTAAGTGAGGGAGGGCTATACAAGGTTACCAGCCTTACTTTCTCCTCTAGAACCATCTGGCAAGATATTGATCAGGACAACTGGAGATGGCTGTGGATACAATAGGGAGACTTTGGTCTTTTTAAACTAAAATCTCAGTTTGACTAAGGCAACATACCCATTCAATGAATAAGGAAGGCTAGTTAAGAAATGAGGCAGAGAATGGCCTCTTTTACCTAGGGGCAAGTAGCTTGTCTTGTAGATTGTGAGCTCTTTTAGAGTTGGGACAGTTTTTTGCCTTTTTTTGTATCCCCACAGTGCATGGCACATGGTAGATGCTTAATGATTGCTAATTGACTGGGTGAAAGAGCACAAGACTGAGTCCGGGGAACTGGGGTTATAGTCTTAGTTTTTTCACTTGGAATAAGCACCTTGTATAATATCATGGGGGCAGTATCTCAAAAGGTACCTTGAAATCCACTTCTTAAGAGATCCCAGGCCCTGACCTGTAGGAGTAGATAGAGACCTGGGAAGACCATCAGATTACTGCTGAAAGAGCAAGGAGAACTTTCAAGGGATTCAGTTGCTGAGGGGAAAGTGTGATATCTAAGTTTTCTCTTTTGTTTATTTATCCATTTGTTTACTCAAATATCTATGTATATATTTCTTATTGATGCCTTTTTTCTTCATCAAAATCATTCCCCTTTAATCACCTAACACAAAGAAAAACACTTAAGCAAACCCAACTGACTGACCCAGTGACCTGGTATCTTAGCATACATACCTTAGAGACCATAACCTCTGTCTGTCACACCTAAGAAACGCTATCCAGGAAAAATAAGCCAGGGATGAAAAGGAAAACTCTAGTTATGCTATGTGACAAGGCTGAGAATTATATGGTACTTGGGGGGCTCTGTGAGCATCCCTATCCTGGGTTGAGTTTAAATGAATGGCATTCAATTATCTGATGATGGGACAGGAAAGGGGCCACAGGAGAGCAGAATTATTCAATTTGCCTCAGTGAGTAATTTATGGGAGATCAAAACATATGCCTTAAGAGAGCTTTTTGTTTGTCCTTCCTTCTCGAAGAAGACTATGACATCAGGGAGGTGATGCCGTGACATGCAAGTAAATTGGACTGAAGTGAAGAAGGGCTATGCAATGTCACCTGCCTTACTTTCCCTTCCAAAGCCATCTGGGTGCAATGGTCAGATATAGATCAGAATGACTAGAGATGGCCCTTTGAGGAGAGAATAAGGGAAAAGAAATACCTTGTTTTGCATGCAAAAGAACTGTCTATTACACTCCCAATTTTCTTTCCAGGTCATTGAAGAGAATGAGACCCTCACTGTGGTGCTTGAAACAGTGTAGAAGGACCTGTCTCTCCTAGTGAAAGGTTCCTTAATACCTTTATCCTTGTGAGGTGGGTGTGTGCAGCCCTTCCTCCCCCACATGACCCAAAAGACTGATTTCCCTTCCTCGGTGATACAGTCCATCAGACCCACTAGGAGACTCCAAGTGTTACCCCATACTGAGAGCACACTCTCCCCATGCCCTTGTTCCACTACTTGTCACTTTCCTGGTACAAGAATTTGCAGGAAAGGGTCCTTTTAAAAAATCAGTATCAAGTGGATTTCTCATCAAGCCCCATTGCTCTGAAATTCCTTCTGCCTAGCTCAGAAAGTCTGGAATGCAGTTGTCCACAGGACAAATGGACTCCCCCACCTCTCTCCCTGAGACTGTTAACCTTTCTCCCTTGGGTGTTCAATGGAAGAAAGTGAAAATTTTGAAATATTAGAAAATTTGAAATTTTAATTGAATTATCTAATATTTGAAAAATACTGTAGAGTACACACAGAGAGATACCTGTTATAATGATGAAACTGGAACTGACTCCAGATACTGTATTTTCAGTAATCCTAGGTACGTGGAGCAATTTGTGTTTTATTCACTGCTAGAGACTATCCACTTAAAGTCAGATACTTGTTTGGAAGATCATAGGATAGATGTTGTTTTCTGCTTGGTGTGTATGGCAAATGTAAGACAATTTTCTCCTCTATAAAATAGAGACGATTGAAAAACATTACAGGGGGATTAAATTTAGAGCCAGGGAACTGGATTTTCCTTGGACCTGTGACCTATTCCTGTGTGACTTTGAATGAGTTACTTTCCTTCTCTGAATATCAGTTTGTTCATCTGTAAAAGGAATATCTTGTTTAAGGTGATCCCTAAAATCCCTTCTAATTTTAATTTTTGATCCCCAGATTTTTTTTTTGTTTTTGAGTCATTTCAATTGTGTTCTACTCCTTGTGACCCTATTTGGGGTTTTCTTGGCAGAGATACTCAAGTGGTTGACCATTTCCTTCTCCAGATTATTTTACACATGAAGAAACTGAAGTAAACAGGGTTAAGTGATTTATCCAGAGTCTTATAGCTAGTACATGACTAAGTCCAGATTTGAACTCCAGGCCTGCCTTTCTATTCATTGTGCCACCTAGCTGCCCATGTACATTATAGGAATATAAATTTGAATCTTGTAGGACCTTAGAAGTCAACTACTCCTACCTCCCCCTTTTTACAGATGAGTAAACTGAGATTCCAAGAAATTAAATGTCTTATTTAAAGTCACATAGCCTGAATTTGAACTCAAGACCTCTGACTCCAAATTCAGGACTTCTCCTGGTGTGCTATGAAACTATTCTTCCCAGCACTAGGAATGCTCAAACAAGGTATTTTGTACCTCTTGGTTCTTTTCCTTACAAGCAATAAAAAATGAATGTGTTCTGTGTAATAGAAAACATGACATTATTGAATCATGGGCTTCCTCATCATGCTACATCATGCTGCAGCAGGAGCCCTACCTTACTCGGTGACCTTCCAAAGAACATGGAAATGTGACAGACAGACAGGGTTACCCGGCATGACAAACAGACAGTATTTATCCTCCAGTGTTCTCTGTTCATCTAAGGCAGGTGTCCTGATCTCCCAGGTGTCACTGACCATTTCGAGTGTAAATGTGTCTGCCCTCAGCTGGTCTGTCCCATCCCACAATCACATAAATGAATAGGAGTCTCAAGCCCAACGGTTCTATTAAAGACTCTTATTATAAGACTCCTGGAGGGTGTCCTGCCATTATTGTTCTAACAATAACTTACATTTCTACAGTGTCCAACAGTTCTCATAACATTCTTTGAAGTTCTATGGATGGCCCTCTTCAATGCTTACTCCTGGGGAAAATGGGCAGGGTTTTGATTTTTTAGTACCGGGGTTACCCTGTCTCACCCATGGAACCCCTAAAAAGGCATTCCAGATTTGAGGTACCCTGTGGGTATGCATTTATGCCCTCAATACTATCAGCTCCACTGATTTTTTTCAGTCAAAGAATACAATTAGTTCAAAACAAAAGAATTTAATGGAATAA